>BHFT01012758.1:0-29270 GCA_004320025.1 Laticauda laticaudata
ATGTATCCATGTATTCATAACTATGTTTTTACTTATACCTATTATCTTGTAAGCAATTGACAAAAATAAATAAAAATTAAAATAAAATACTGTTATCCTGTGAGGGTGATGATCTCTCCCAGAAACTTCATGTGTGTTCAAGAGGGAAGAGGAGAGCCCTACAACATCCCACAAAATAAAGATCTAGGTTTAGACCAACACAACACAAACTGGAGCTGATCCAAGAGGAAGGAGAACCACTACAAGTGAGCACTTCCCCATTCCTAACTGCTTGTCTGCTCCAAAATGACACCATGGTTAATGTATTAAAGAGTACTGAGAAATCAAGGAGAACTGGGGTGGATACACTACCCTCATTTCAAGCCCAACACAGGTCATCCACAAGTGCAACTAAAACAGTCTCGATACTGTTAACAACAAATTGTTTTTATTTGCTTTTTGCCCTTCCACAACAAGAAAATAAAAAGGAAATTAAATGAATGAAATGAGAAGTCTAAAATTTCTGCTGGTATAAGAATGTGAAAAAGAGTTGGAAGCACAACTTAATCCAGCCTTTGGCATGATCCCCAAGTATCCCAATGAATTGTATATTTTCATAGGGATAATAGTCTGTATTCTCAGTGATTTATAAAGGGAATAGTCACAACAGGATTGACTACAGGCAGCTGGGTAGGAGGAGATGGTGGAGAATGATAGAGGTTTGCTGAATGTGACATGTCTGCAAAATGAATGTTAAGACCAGTTACCAGGAACAAATTGTATTCACATACCATTATTTGATTTATGTAGCTGCTCCTGTCACAATAATGACTTTCCAAATCAACCTGGAAAAAGCTTACAAGTCTCCTATCCATTCTGTACATCAATTACAATCACCTCACATTCCTCCCGCTCCAAATGGGGACTACCCAAATTGATTCTGAGTTCATGTGGGTTCCAGAACAGGCAGATGGCAAGCAAACCATGTGAGCTTCTCCTCTGTAAGGAGGGGACCTAGATTGGTTCTATACTTGTACCATGTTCTTCAGGCGCCTAGGTGGCAACGTTAACAGGGTCTGTCCTCTCTTTCACAAATATAAAGTATAAAACAAGAATGACTGTTTCTGATCACTTTCCCATGGACTCTTGAGAGGAAGCATTCCCAGCCTAAACAAAACAGGTAGGCAGATTCTGCTTTGGAAGCAGAACATTTTGGAGTACAATTTTTGAATTTAAAGCAAAACTTATTTTATATTTAGTATATGTTCTTTTTCCAGATATAAAGAGTAAATAAAGAACTTTATTGGCATAGAATATCTCAGGTGTAAACTAGTATGTAAAATCTTTAGAATGCAATAAAATTTTATTTTCATGTAAATAAGTATTCAAGTATGTCCTCTTCCATAAAGCTTTCCAGCATCCCCATGTCTCCAAAAAGGTTTGGTTTTTCATCTTTGCCACACCATCATTCAGTATTTACATTCTTGCTTAGGAGTGCTTCAGAATGAAAAAACAACAAAACAAAATGACCCATCAGAAAGAAGGTATTGCATAGCTGTCAACCCTTGCTCAGTTAATTATGTCCAGTAAATGATTAACTCTCATAAATATCAGAAGAGTGGGATAAAGTTGTTTCTTTAAAGATACATGGAAAAATAATTTCATTACCACTTTCATTTTCCTGACTGAATAATACTCCATTCCAAAAATTCCCCTGAACAAAAAAAGTAAGGCATAATCACTGTACACGTCAATACCAATGATCTATAGGCAAACTACCCCACTCCACATCATATCTGACTTTTTGACAAAAACTTTGGAAAAAGATGAGAGAAAATGTAATGTGGGTTTGTGAGTGACTGTGCACGCATGTGCATACACAGACACTCATTGAGCAAATTTTTATTTTAGTGTGGCAAGTCTTTTTCTCAATACGAAAACTGTCTTCAAGTAGAAATCTTAGTTCTAAATCTTAATCTACTATTATCCCAAAGTGCTAAAATGCAAGAGAAAACATTTATTGATTCATCATGTTGCTGTATCTTCCAGGATTCTTCAGATACTGTATTCAGATAACAACATACAATGCAGGATATTTCACTGTAACGTTAACTGGAAATAGATCATAAACTGTTATTTACAATCTCAGTGATGGGGTTCATATAATATTAAAAACTATAAGCAATCACTTTATGACTTACAGTGAGATGTAACCTTTTCCACAAATCTAAACACTACTATTATATTACCACTAAATTATAAGATGTGATAATGTTTTAAATAAAAATAACTTGTCTACTGTCATGTGCACTCTTGTGCATGAAAATAAAAATGATGAGGGCCCACAGGTATCTTTGTTTTCTCTCTTCAAATTCATACTAATAACAATGGGCATGTCTGTCACACAGAGTAGTCAACACTTGAGACTTGTTTACATACTGGCATAATTCAGAGTTCATGTATCAAACTTGTAACATAGAGGCAGAGGATAAGATGACTCTATCACATGTTTTCTCTGTGACAGGAAAGTTTGGCAGCATTCAATCATCTCATCCTGCCAAAAAAGTACTGAACTGAAAATATGCCCTCATAGCAACTTTACATCTACTATTATCCCAGCATCACCAGCAACAGCTCTACCCAACATTTGAGTTACTTTCGAAAAGGAAATGTGCCCCATGTATCATCTCTTTCACTGCAGTTCTCTGCATCATTTTATAAGTCAGCTCATTTCTCAGGCTACTTTCTGTTCCCAACTCAGTATTTTAAGTATTTACTCCATTCTTTAAGGTAATCTACATTTTCTAACCTATTTCAAGTATATCCTTCAATTTATCCCATTGGCCCTCCATTATTTTTTATAGGTATTAGTTAAGCCATGTTTCAAAGCTCCTTCTCCCATCACTACCATTCAAATTCAGAAGTCAACATACATTTTAAAAACTATGATAGACATATACACCATTTTGTTTTGCAACAAAATAAAAACAAGGTGAAGAAGAATTTGTTTTGGTAAGTTGCTTGGATATTATTTTGTCCCAGGATTTAACCTCGACTGAAATTAGAAACAAGTCTTCAGTGCAACAGCCTGTGTGCCCCATGTCTCCTGTTTTCCTACTATAGATAACAGTTATTTGGTATGTTGGATTTCTCTTTTTCTCATATGTCAAAAATGAGCCCTAGCAAAGACTTTCTATTGAAAACTTTATAAAGCCTCCTAATAATATAAACATTCATATGGAAAGGCTAAAGACATAATTACCCTCTACCAGTGTCTTATTAAGAGCATATGGGGTAACAGAGTCATGGGAATTTTTGAGAAAACATAGAAAACTATATGAAAACTTCTACAACTTGATGACCTGTAGCTAGCAAGAGGGATACAACTGAACAAATTCACATAAGATATGTTCTGGTTTTATATATTATACAGATGTTCTGGTTTTTATATTATACAGAACCATGAATTAATACATTGGCATGGTGTAGTGAGTCCAGCCAATATTTTTAACTTCAATTAAGTTAAGCCAATGTTCAAAGCCAATGTTTTTAACTTCAGGAAAAACACAAAATAAAAAGAAGTACTGGCCTGGAATATATAAGATGCAAACTTAACAACACTAACTATACAGACTCCTGCAACATTATTATTCTTACAACTTAATGTAAAATTTCAATAAAGGGGCACTGACACAAATACAATTAGTGAGAAGAAGAGAACTGTGTCTTTTGTAGTATGTTTTTCAATCTCATACTTAAAAGGTACAAACAGGAAATTATGGAGCCACATTATTCTGTCTTCTATCATGTTTGTGTGTTTGTTTTGATGGATACACTAACCTTATCAGACTTTTAAAAGCAAAATCTTACAGGCCACCAGGGGCCAAGAAAAATGTCCCAAGAGTTTGAATTTGGCTTGCAGAAATATTGGTACCTAACTTTCAATATCCAATAACTGATATTTTCTCTTCCAAGAATAATTTAGGGCTCCTTGCTGAAGTAAGGATTGTAACTCACAAACAAATGTAGCTGGTGGAACAAATGTAAGAGGCAGTTTTTGCAACAAATGTTAAGAATAACTTTTCTTTAAAGACAAATACATTTATTATGGCTTCTACAAACTAAAACCCACTTCATCATACCCACAAAAATTTACGTGGCAATCTATCAGATTCTACGTACATTTTGGGAGCAGTACATATGATGCCACAAAGAACACATGAAGTTGTGCTCCTTTCAAAGGACTTATCCCTGATTCAACAGATGGACACAACAGGCGTCAAACCACAGGTAGTCCTCGACTTACAACAGTTCACTTAGTGACTTAGCAACAGGAATGTTGGGCTCCAGTGAAGTCTACCTGAACTAGATGGGCACAAGATGAGTTTCCTACAGTCCCGATGAAGTAGTAAGATGCATCAGCCTAGGACTAGGTGGCTACTTTTATACCAGCTTATATCCACCTGTTCCTCCAGATCACAGCCCTGTCATTCACTGTTGTTGTTGTTGTTATTATTATTGTTGTTGTTGTTATTTTCTTTTTGCACGTGTGCTTCCTTCAGAGCCACTTGAGAGAAAAGGGAGCAGAGAGAGGAGCCATGCGGGGCTCTTCTAAACCCCACAACGCTTGGCTGGGAGCCCCCTCGGGATCCTCCCATTCGCAAGCCGCGGCGAGTGCGGTTGAGGGGAGATTCGTTCCCACTCGCGATACTCACCCGGCTTCTCGCATGACGTTGCCGTCGCCGCAGTCGCAGGCCCCCCCGGCCTGGCTGCGGAACATGTTGTAGTCGTGTCCGGCGTGCTCGCCCTGGTGAAAACACTCGGCGCAGAGGCTCATGCAAGGCGAGATGCCACAAGTCCGGCAGCGGTAGGCCACGAAGTTGGCCGTCCACACCAGGCCGCAGAGCGCGGCCGGGTCGTAGGCCCTCACCGCCTGCACGAAGCTATCCCACGGCTCGCCGCCCGCCAGCAAACAGCGGCACCACCCCAGCGCTTCGGACACCGCCTCGGCGTCGTCGCTGCCCGTCAGGGGAGCCAAAACCCGTTCCAGAAGCGCTTGGAGTTCTCCGGCAGCCTCGTTTTCCGCAGCGGCGGCGGCGGCGGCTNCGGCGGCGGCTGCGCCGCCGAGGGCCGCTTTCAGGCGTGCCGCCGCGGCCTGCTTCTCCTGGGCGCCCCCTCCAGCCCCCGCACCCGCCATGAGGACGTCCCTCCACCGAGGCAGCCGCTGCGGGCGTCGCAAACCCTCCTCAGGCTCCGGCTGCGCTTCTTCCCTCACCTGCCTCCTTCTCGCCTTTCCCCTCCCTTCCCTCCTAGAGGCGCCTCTCGCGATAGCCGGGAAAGTCAGCACCCCGGCCGCCTCCTCTCTCTCTCTCTCTCTCTCTCTCTCTGTGTGTGTGTGTGTGTGTGTGTGTGCCCCTCCACCTTCTGCCACAGCGGTCTTGCCTGCCGGCTTCCTTCGTTGCTTTGCCCGCCCGAGAACCGAGAGCTTCCCGCCCCCGCCCCACAGCCCCGTCTCCCTCAAGTGGAGAGAGACAGAGGGAGGGAGAGGGAGGCGGCCGCTGGCGCCCGCGCCGACAAAACGCTGCCCGTTTGTCTCGTTTGACGCGACCCTCGTCCCCAGCGGGTCGGCTGGACGAGCCGGTTGGGTGCTCCATCACGGGAGGTGAATCCAAGGCGGATCGGACGGCTCTTTGGCTGGAAGAGACTCGCAACTGAGAATAACTTTGCCACTTTGAATGTACGCTAACCGGCGGCATGCATGAAAATGAAAAGACGTTGCATACAGCTCTCAAAGGGTCCTCACCTCTGATATAAACATGACCAGATCGGTAGATAGATAAAGAGACAGACAGACAGACAGATACCAAATTATGCATGTACCCACATATATAGTATGACTAGTCTAGAAGATCTCTTCAGGTCCCTTCCACCCTTATGATTCTTTCTTCTTCTATGTTTTCGTTGAGGAGAGGGGCCCTTGCTGATGAGGGGAGGGGAAACAGAATAAGTTTTATTTTTTCATACTTTCGCTCTTCCCGCGGGAAAATGCGGACGCCTGATAAATGGCCATCCGCCAGAGATTTAAGCTGAGTCCAGCAGTAGCTGTAACTTTTATTACAGAGAAACCATTTTAAGGGTCACGGGAGAGAGAAAGTGGTGTATCTCACATCAAGTAGGGCAAACTGAAGAGAAACGTCACCACGGAGATTCGGGGAAACCGAGAGCTGCTACCTCCGAGTGCTTGTTCAAGGAGTGAACTTGCTTGCTTCTTGAGCAGACTTTAATCCGCGTGGAAAGGGGCGCTGGGTTCGCGCACCCACCCAGGCGCTTTTCTCGAGACCAGGTTCTTCTGCCCACCTTCGTTTCATGAACGCGATCCTATGAGGCACCGATTATGGCTGGGTGGAAACTTCAAGGGAGCGGGACCAGGGATGAAGCGGGGGCACTTGGTCAGTCCTTCTTACATAGCAAGCTGTTGCTAAACAGTCAACTCGCAGGCACTTTAGTGTAAGAATCTTTCCGATCGGAAACTTTCTCAGTGCCGGAGGGACAAATGTCATCAAATTTCTAATGAAGGAAGAGAAAGCTGCCTATTACACACCTACAGAGCCAGACTTTTCTTTTTTTCTTTTTTTTCCCCCTTAGAGAAGTTCCACTGCACTTTGATGCTGTGTGCATAAAACGCACAGGGAAAGCCAAAGAATGTGGATATGCAAGACAAGCCTTGATGAGGCGAGCAGGAAAGAAAACGCGTCATCTTGGGGCAAATGGAAACGGCGCCCGTGAAGAATAAACAGTTGCTTTCAAGGCGTTCGTCTGTGTGATCGCGAGGAGTCGAAAATGACTTGATGGCACAGAAGGCGTCAAAAACCCGAGAACAGTAATTATCGCAGGTTCAGTGTTGTTTGATGTTCTGAGAAGTTTACGAGCATAATCGTACGCAGGTGACTCACGTTTCAATAGAAGGATTTTTCTAGGGATGGAGACGGATCGAACCGAGCAGAAGCGATTCAAACCTGCGAGACCATGGAAAGTCCTCACCCTCTAAATGGTATACTGAATGGTCAGAAACGGGATTGGGTCTCCTGCTTGGGCCGGGGGGGGGGGGGGACTAGATGAGCTACAANGGGGGGGGGTTGGACTAGATGAGCTACAATGTCCCTTCCGTTATTCTGTTACTGTACATTTATTGATATGTAAGTACATTCTTGCTGCTGGGCATTGCGGGATTTATTTCTTGAAATGTCCGGGGAAATAAAGGATGATCGCATGACATAAACAATCCGCAGAAACCGAACTTCTTTAAAACTTTTTTTTTTCCCCTCCCAGGTAGACGGGTCCAAACTGAGATTCCATCAGCTTCGGTTCTTTTCTGTTCCCAGGATTTCCAGAGTAATGGACCTGGGAAAAAGGCTCCCTGCGCTCCGTTTTCT
The DNA here is from genome assembly GCA_004320025.1 of Laticauda laticaudata. Lineage (NCBI taxonomy): Eukaryota > Metazoa > Chordata > Lepidosauria > Squamata > Elapidae > Laticauda > Laticauda laticaudata. Next base: position 7,413 of record BHFT01012758.1, read on the forward strand.
GGATAGGAACTGAAGGCACGGCACTTTGTTTCCGTTGGGGGGGGGGGTTGACTTAAGTTCCTGCACAAAGCGGAAATGCGTGATCGCCGAAAAAAAAGGCAGAGAGGTAAAAGCGTTTTCTGTGTTTCTCGGAGGTGTTGGTTCGAGCAGATCGTGCGATTATTTGCAAAATTAATTTATCTCCTTGGATAAACAGACAAAACAGTTAACTTAGTTTTCCTCCTGGAGAAGGATGCTCTGCAAATTTAGCCCAGAATTAATGGAAACTCGGGAAAAACAAACCCAAACATTTGCTTACGTCCATTAAGACGCTTGGAGTCTCGAGTTCGACTGGAAAGAGACTTGGTGGATACAATAATCTTTCTCAACGTTAACTTCAGTTCATAAAACCAGAAGTATGAAGTTGTATCTACCTCTTTCCCCCAATTCTTTCCATTCATGCCCATCTGAAGAATGTAAGGTCGTTACTTTGGAACGTTTTAAATTTTCCTAAATATTCTATCAGATAGTTCATCCGTTTTTATTTATTTTATTTTTATTGAGCGGATTTGGAATCTGTTTTTCTGCAATGTTTAAAGTTAAGCAACACTAAATTTGGAGCATAAAAATTAACAGATTTTTCCCCCCAGTCTGGTTTCACATTTTAAAAATGTTGGTATAAACTTGGTTTTGTACATTGTATTAATAATATAGCCATTATGGTTTGTGGAGCATAATTAATGGCTTAATGTAATGCAAATCCAGATGATTAGACTGTTGTAATAAGAACCAGTTTTCATTTGTTGAATACTATTTTTTCATCCAGTGGAGATGGGGGTTTAAGATTTATGAAATATAAATGTTGAGTTTTCTTGTATTTTAAATTGTATGCCTCAGATTTAAAAAAAAAACATTTTTATTGAGATACAAAGGGCAGTAAAATAGACTGGAAAGGAAATAAGCATTAATATTTGTATGGATGTATCCATTAATTCATTCCCTTTATGTAACTGATTATAAATCTCAGATTCTAAGCATGAAAAAGTTAAAACTTAAAGAACTTGAGAGTTGTTTGCAACAAGTTGATGTCTTTGAGAATCCAAAACTCCTGCTTGAACAATATCCGACACAGCCACATATTGCAGGTAAAATTTTATCTTCTCTATGTCATGTATTGGTCTACTGTACAAATTCTAATAGCTAATTTTAAATAACATTAAATTATGTGTTCTTTATGTAATAATAATAATAATAATGCTGATTGTTTTACTCCAAGAATCTTAGAAGTTGGGGATTTAATATTCTGCTAAAAGTTTAAGTAATAAAGTCTCCTGTATAACGAATGCTTAATAAGTTTATTTGTTAAATTCTTAGATTCTCCCCTATAATTTTTCTACCTGTAAAAATCAGTACTCAAGTTAAAAATTATAATATGAGCTCAGTGGAATAACAGATATTGTTCTCAATATGGATGTTTAGATTTAAGGAGGACCTCTCCTTGGAAGTCTTGGCATTTCACTTATGTGAGCCACTTGAGTTTGTTTTTATTTGCCTTTTAGACATATTGTAGCCATCTGAGTAGGTGTTATATGACATTACTGTTATAAATTTTGCTGATATATTAATTTGTGGATGAATAAAATAAAATGTTGCTTAAACGTGGAAATAGAGCAGATTAACTTTATTCATCCCAGTTTGTTTAGTATAGTTTGCATTTGCTCTGAACCTGTTGCCCATATCTTTATTCTCCAGCATGTATGCTTTATACAATTCATAATACATTTGATGATATTGAAAACAAGATTGTGGCAGATCTTGGGTGTGGTTGTGGCATACTGAGCATTGGAAGTGCCATGTTGGGAGCAGGGTAAGAAATCTCATTTTCTTATTGGTTTTTTAATATTAAACTAAATGAGGAAGGATGAAAACCAAGGGTACTTCAGAACAAAGAATGTGAAAACAAAGAGCCATATCTCTAAATAAGTCCATCGAGATCAGGGGTGTCAAACTCACGTCATGGCGGTGTCACCTGATGTATTGGGAGTTTTTTTCCCTTCACTAAAATGGGCATGGGTGTGGCCAGCACGTGATGCATCCAGCCCGTGGGACAGGAGTTTGACAGCCCTGATCAAAACAGTACTGGTAGCTTTAGAAAGTTGGTTGCATGTTTTTAATTTGTCATGAGTAAAGCTAATCACAATCAGATTACTAGGATATCCCTGGGCTGTAAACTAAACTGTGAAGTTAAAAAAAAAACATCCTGGAATAAAGCAAAGGTAATGACAAGCCACTACTACATTGCCACCAAGAAAAGCTACATGGTTACAACAGTCAAATTGGATCTTTGCCATTCAGTCGAACTACAGGTAGTCCTTGCTTAACAACTGGTTGCTTAGTGACCATTTGAAGTTAAGACAAATCTCCCGGAGCTCAACTTAGTTCCAGAGCTCTGACGGCCTGATACAAACAAACATCTGCATCAAACAATCATATTTTGGGTGCTTGACAACTGGATTGCATTGATGGTCATTTGCAACATGCCAGTCTCACAAATGCAATTTTTGGTAATTTTTGCTGTTTTTTGATATTGAGTTTTGGCAAAAAAAAAAAAATTCCCATTGAAGAAACCAATTAATGGCTGACATTTGTTTAACAACTTAGGCTGTGAAATCAGGCACAGGTCCATCCCTGTGCCTGATTTCATACTTCACACTGACATCACGCTTAATGACTTCGATGAATTATGACAGTAATTTTGATAAGTCAGGGACTACCTGTACTATAAATAGTTTTATGAGACACATTTTCACCATAATTAAGAATGCAGTGTAGTTACTCATATTATTTTAAACAGAATGTGCATCTAAAACACGTTGCTAGGTTAAGTTACTCCATATTTCAAACTTTTATAATATCTGCTACTGAAATAGCATCACATGAAAAATCATTCAAAGATGAAATCACATTGACTAATCATTCAAAATTTACATAACTGACATTTAGAAATCTTAATAGTTCATTTTTCCTTTAAGAAAAAAAATCAAAATCACAACTGATCTAGTATTAAAATTAATATTAAACATTTATGTTTAGCAGTAGGTGTTGACATTTTTAAAGTAATATGTACTGCTGTAATTCTGTTAATTTTATTTTTCCCAGGTTATGTATAGGATTTGACATAGATGCCAATGCACTGGAGGTATTTAATAGGAATGCTGAAGAATTTGACCTCACAAACATTGACATGATTCAGTGCAATGTATGTTCTTTGCTTGACAAAATGTCCAAAACATTTGATACAATTATTATGAATCCTCCTTTTGGAACTAAGCACAATAAAGGTTAGCCATTTTTTCCTTGAATGGGAGTGAGCTACCTGAAAAAGTTATCTAATTTTATTTATTTTTACAGCATTTCCTTACTGCCACAGTGAACCAGTACTTCCTTTTCTCTTAGCTGCTATTGATGTCTTTCACCTCAGGCATAACATAAACATTCTTCATCTCTACCTTAAATTCTTTGTGCTGGATTTGTTACATTCTGTGGTTCATAGTAAGCAAGGTTAATTTATATCTTATAATTTTTTTTAGACCGTTCCACCAGTCGTCCATAAATTCAATTCCTTTATATTCCTACTTTTATCTGTCTTAAAACAAATATAACTTAGAAATAGCTTTCATTTTATAAACATATTTCTACCATTACATAACAGATTTTCTTAAATTACATTACTTGGTAATATACAATTCATGATTTTTCAAATCCTGCAATGGCAAGACATTTATTATATAAGAATATGATTTTACTGGAACTTTCATTGAAAAAATGGAACAGAAGTGTTTCCCAGTCCAAAAAATTTTAGGACTGTGTATTCCATTCTATATTTAAGGCAAAAGGGTTTGTTATTAATGCACATGCTAGATAATTATTTAACCAATTATGTATTATTAAGTACATTTATTTGTGAGATAAACAAAAATATCTGACAAATCAAACCTTGAACTGATGTTAGAACTTTAATTCAATATAAGAACTAGCTGAAGCAATATATCTAAACAAAGGTGGTTACATAACACAAACAGCTGAATTGTTTAAACTGATTAAACATTAAAACATGCTAATCAGGAATGGTTAAAAATAAATTTCAATTTTCTGTCTGTTGGAAACAGGGGAAGTACTGAATGTTTAATACCGGTAGTCACTTCAAAGTTAACAGCAGCACTAAAAAAAGTGACTTGTCACTGTTTTTCACTTATTACTGTTGCAACATCCCATGGTCACATGATCAGAATTTAGACAGTTGGCAACTGACTCATATTTATGACCGTTGCAATGTCCTGATGTCATGTGACCGCCTTTTGAAACCTTCTGTCAAGCAAAATCAATAAGGAACCCAGATTCACTTAACTTATTTCACTTAATTTAACAAGTGCAGTGATTCACTTAACAACTGTGGCAAGAAAGGTCGTAAAATGGGGAAAACGCTTCACAACCATCTGGCTTAGCAACATAACTTTTGGACTCAGTTGTAATCGCAAGATAAGGACTACCTTAGTACTTCAATCAATTAGACACCTATTAGCGAAATTAAAACATGTATTCTCCAACCTAGGTAATATCCAGTGTTAACCATTATCAAGCTTTTCTTAACACTAGCAAGACAACTTTATTTCTGTAGGTGATACTGCTCAAGGCTGCTGAGATATTTAGAAATTCAGGAGAAATAATAATTAAGCGTGTCTGAGTAAAAGAGGCTTAAAACTCTTTATTTTTAATAGGTATGGATATGGCTTTTCTCAAAACAGCTGTGCAAATGGCAAAAAAAGCTGTGTATTCCTTACACAAAACATCAACTCGACAAGTAAGTCTAAAGATTATGCTGATACCCATCCTTATATGAAACAGTAAGATTAAAAATTTTGGATGTTCTAGAATCATAAGATGCTGAAATCAGGTATCATGTAATAAATAGTCTAAGACATTTTATTCACACTATATTCCAGATATATTAGAATTAAACTTTCATAATATCAATCAGTTTGTGCAAAATCTAGTTTAGTTTTCAATGTTAGTATAAAAAAACTCGTGAAAATGTATTCAGGGAGATCACCATCATCAGATGATTGATAGATAGATAGATAGATAGATAGATAGATAGATAGATAGATAGATAGATAATCAAAATCAAGAAAACCTCTAATATCTTGCATTCCTTCCATGCTCAGCATATCCAGAAAAAAGCAGATGAATGGAATATAGGAATGGAAGTTTTAGCAGGTAAGAATAAGTTATTAAATTCAGTTTAAAGGCACACAAAGTTCCCATTTAAATATTAAGACTATCTTTATATAGGATACCAAATACCTTTACAGGACCTGTCTTAAATAGCATAAAACATATTCATTTCATAAATCATTTTATACTATTGTTTCACAGCAGTTGTTTCCCTTGTGCTTTTTAAAATATACAGATCCAAAACTATTGTGAAAATAATTTTATAACGGTATCTTAAATATAGGTAGTATCTGCATTGTATAAGTTGATCTGATTGAACTGTTGCTACTCAACCAGACACAAGATAGTTTTATGTAATCGTAAGCATATCCAATAACCCAGTATCAGATATTCAAATCATATATGTTAACTGTTTCCAGCTAATATACATCACTTCTCAAATATGTTTTATGATTTTCCATTACAGCTTAAATTCTTTTTAATTCACTTTTAGAATTGAAATATGACTTACCAGCATCATATAAATTCCACAAGAAAAAATCAGTAAGTACTAGGCTACTTATAATTCAAAGTAAACCTATCAATTTGTTGCTAAATAACTGATCTGTATGCTAATGATCATAGACAAGTGTTTCAATTTGAATTATATACATATAACCTGGTATTGAAAACAAAACTGAAGATCTAAACAAAAGAGAGCAGAAACATATTTAATTTCTAAAGCCATAGGAATCCCTTATCTTCAAGAGTGCTGATGCAATCAAATGTGTGGCTCCTAATCTTTCAGTGACAGGTTGATGTGTTATATGAAAGATGGGGAAGACTTACATTTTATCAGAGAAGATATACTAACCTTGTAAAAGGAATGCAAAGAGAGGTGCGTAATAACAAATGCTAGGAGAATCGTGCAGATTTCTCTGTTGTAAAATTACTGCCTATCCATATGGGTAGAATTATTAGAATGCAGTAGCATGTTTTATTTGCATAGGCACTCACCCTTGAAAGAAAATGGCATTACGGGTTTAAGTTAGACTGTACCAAACCAATTCACATAAATAGAATGTAAAATTCTGTGATTGGGGCTGTGCGGGATTTTAGTACATAAATTAAAAAAAAGATGCTTTGGAATGTGCAGGAACACACATTTAGCACCTGTCTAAAACTCCTTAAATCAAATTCACATTTTCTAGGGATCTTGTGCCAAGCAACTGCACGATCACAGGAAAAACCTACAACTACATTAAGCATTTGCAGACAGGTATAAACTGAGCATCTATATAAATTCCAAATTCATTTTACCTTCAAACTGAAAGGCCTATGCAACCTTTCTGTTTAGCACACACGTTCCATTCTACTTGCATTGTCAAGTCACTATTAACTGTTTGGCTAAAAACAGTAAACAAGCAAAACAAAACACAGTATTTCGAGAGTCGTCGTCCTCAATAGTACCAGGAAGAGTATCTGCAAGATAGGAAGCATCCTAGATTTCTGTTTTAATTTGCTTTTTGTCTGTCATGAGTAAGAACAAGAATAATATGGATCTAGCTATTTGGTTAAGACAGGTTCACCCCACAAACCCAAGAAGACGGATCACAATTATAATAAACTCCCAAATTAGCACATTTACTTGTGGAGGGTATGTATGCATGTTAGAAATTAAAACTAAATGAGATTTTTCCAAATGTAGAGAAGCATAGAATTGATGGACATCTTTTGTTCACAATACATTACAATACTATGTTTTTAGGGTCTCCCTGAAATAAAAATTATGAGCAGGGTGTATTCATGATTGGCTTTACTCGATCAAATTCCCCTGTTCGTCCATCACATAATGTAATCCATTTTGGATTTTGCTATACAAGAAGTAGAAGCTACGTTAAGACACCTTTGCACTAAAACCTAAAGCAACATCTATTTATTGGAGCAGACAGTTTCTGTCATTGTCATACAAAGAAAAGTATTAGATTTTGAGAAAATTATATTGCAGCACTGAAGCCAAGTACAAAATCGGAGTTAGGTGCTCATGGTAACTCTACATAGTTGTTTTATTTATATATATATATTCTTCCAATAGACAAAAGGTAGCAATACAATTTGATACATCTGTAACTGAACACAAAGATTCACAAAATTTTAATACACAAGATACTGATACTTATTTGTTATATGGTACTGAGTAAAAGTTTTGTACATAACAGATATTAGGATATAGTTCAGTTTCTTCAGCCTTTTCTTTCAGCCTAATTATAGGCTCACTCATCAGATATTTTTTAAAAACTGCATGTTAAATCAGCCACTATTCCAAGAAAGAATCTCAAAAGGTAATTTTCTTCTTTGTCTTACAGGTAGACATCAAAGTAGATTTTATCAGATTCTCTTGTGAAAAGAAAAAGATGGATGGAGGAATGACTTAAATGTACTGAAACAATAAAAACTAAATTGGTTTTTGAAGTATTACAACTGAATTCCAGCACCATTTTCTGTTTTTAGCTGTTTGGCAGCTGGCTCTTCTTGCTCGTCTTCTTCAAGTGATCTTTTCTTGGGACTTGCTGACCCTGTAAAATTGAGATTTCAGTCATGGTGGGCCACAATAATCACAATCAGACCTACAGAAGGAAGTCAAGTAATATTAAGCTGATATAAGATATTAAATGATGCCATAGTCATTTAATTTAGTCCCTTCCTCAGAATAGATTATAAAACTGCCTACATTAACTAATTTGAGAGAACCACTTAAGGAACAGATACACCAATCTCATACTATGCATGGTGAATCTACCCATGGATGTGAAACTCGGCTTTCCATTCTGATTCATCATTTCTGCAGAATGTGTAAACTCCAAAAAGAATGCTGCAGATCTAAAACAATGGTCCTGAATACTACAGTTTTAGCTGGCAAGTTTCCAATAACCTACACAATTCTGTTTTTGGGAGCAGAGTTACAAATAGCTAACTTAATAGCAACTTTTCAGCACACCATCATAGTGCCTGTACATTTTTGTATCTTGTTCCAGAAAGATAAAATCACCTGTGATATTTGCATCTTCACCTTCCTCTTCATCTTCACTTTCAAATTTTGTTTTCTTGCCTTGGAATTTCACATTTTTGTCTTGTGTGTCTTGTGCTCCCTTGCCACCTTTACCTTTGCCTTTGCGTCCTGGCGAAAAAGGACAGAATTAAGATCATCACACTTTTAAGGAATGTATTCCTGGGCATCTCCAAGAGGGAAGGCAATCATATAAAAAGCCCTCCTCAATTTGGACCATAGGTAGAACTACTGTTTCCATAATTCCCAGCCAACATGGCCAGTTAGCTGAATTTAAAGAGTAGTCCCTTATTAGTCTTCTCTTATATCAAAAGGAATGCTCTCAGTGCACCATGGAAAGAGGATTTAGTGATTTCCAATTATACATGAATAATAAAAGAACACTGATGCTTTCTGTGAACTACAGCTTATTACCGTAGATGATCAGGTATATGGAGATAACCCAAATTGGTCGACTCCCATTTGTTCAGAGCATTCCTTCTGTGCATTATCCAACCACGGAAGCTCTTATCTAGTGTACAGTACCTAGTGAATACAATGACTCTTCTAATAACCAGTTCATTTTAGTTTAACTACTGAGATAACTGCTGCTCTGATAACAATACATTAAGAAGGTATTAAACATCTTTTTCTATGTTATGGCAATGTAGACCATGCACTATCTGGCATGGGTTAGAGTTACAGAATTTTTCCTCTTAAGATTTTGGTATTTCTAATTGCTCCAGCTGGTGAAATGCAGGGCTCTATTAGCAAGATACTGGGATTATCAATGAAGAAGTAATTTTAGAATGAATGAAGTCTACTCCAATGTATATCCTTCTCTAGGCATTCTACCAAACAAAACGGTTTTGAAAACGCCTGACATTTGCTGGTAGAGCTTTTGAAAAGTCCTGGAAAGATTAGTCTTTGCATCAGCAAGGCTATTCTGTTAGAAAGAAGCTTATGCCTTGATCATTAGTGGCTAGATAATTTTTGAGATCTAATATCATCTGAACCAATGTAGAGCAGCTATTAAGATTACCGATATCAGATATTAGTCAATTCAGATTTACTTTATTCTCTAAAAAAACAGTGGCTGTGGGGAAGCAAGACGATGGCAGTTTAGTGGACATGTTGATGTGAGAGGTTTGTTTTTCCTTTTCTTGAAACCACTAAACAATTCTGAGATTTATAGAAGGGGTTTTATAGGAAAACCCCACTTTCTGAGTGATGTGTAAAAATAGTTGTTTATATTTCAATCAAATTTGTTTGATTGCTCTCATGGATTGGTAACAAGACTTTTCTAGAAATTACAAAGAGAGAAGTGGTTACAGTCACATTTTAATATAAAAAATCCTGAGGGCTAGATGTAAATAAAAATTGTTCCAACATCTTTGTTGGGTCAACTGAAGAACATGCTCACATCAACAATGTATCTGAAAATGGAAGGAACCTTTAAAAATGAAAATGTACAATTTGAACAAATCCAAACAGATTCACAAACCCAAGTGATGTCTCTGTAATGAAAAAGCTTTTGTAGGTGAAGAATCAACCAATTTTCAATGAATGGAGAATATATGAAAATGCAGATATGGGTCACCAGTGGCAGAATTAGTGGCAAGCCACAAATCCATTTTTTCCCCTGTAGTACCATAAGGAATCAGGTGTGGGCTAGGCTGCTCTTTTTTAAAAAATGTGAATTAGCTCTCCTAGTAATCTAGTTTGTGAAATAAATTCTACAGTTCTTTCCTGCATATTACCAAGAATTTGATGCTCTACACTGAAGCTTTCATTCATGCCTATAATATATTGGCAGGAAAAAAGTTTAATCCCACTGGAAGTTCCATAGCACTAAAATTTGTTCCATCAAAAGTCTGAAAGAGCATTGATAATGGAGAACGCACTAAATCTTGCAAGACCTTAATTAGAAACAGCTTTAGAGCAATTCAGGAACATCCTGAAAAGGGAGAGGAAATATTCCAGTTTGCTATCTAAGCCTTTTTTGTGAATGGCTCTAATGCACATCATTAAAAGTATATCAGAAAAGGTTTAATTGTTAGCAAAAAAATGAAGAGCAGACAAGATCAAAGGATAGTCACCACATCTCGATTCAAATTAGCAGGAGAAACTAGATGGGCAGCAAATTATTTTTATTGTACTTGAATCAAAAGAAAATCCAATGGAAAGCCAAATGGATCATTGAACACCCAGTTATGGGAAGACATATAAATGATCCCACAAAAAAGGTGCCAGGCTTTGAATTACCATGTCAACAATAGTTGAAATGTTAATTTATATTACTACTCTTTGTATGTTATGTCATACCCTAAATAAATAAAAGAAAAACTCAGCTGAAGCAGCTATTTTATGCAAATGCTTGTTCTCTTTATCCAGCAGCTTGGTGTTATTCTTGATAATTCCTATTTAATTAAATAATGCAAGAGACTAATAACCTTCAGTCTAAGAAAAAAGCTTTTTAGAAATATAAAAGTTGTCTCCATAATTTTTTTTTTGTTCTCCGGTGGTCCTTTATAAAGATTTTTTTTTAAATTTCCCAATAGGCTAAATCACATAAGTGCAGCATTTTAGGAAAAACCTGGGAAGGTTTACTGGTTTGTTTGTATCCTGCCTGTATTATAACTCAAGACTATGAAACCTGGGAAGGTCTTGAGCATAGGTCCTGTTTTTCAGCCAAAGGTTAACTCCTTCAAATAGCTACTCGACAGAACAGTCCCTGTCAGGAAGAATTAAGGCACTAATGTCATTGTATCCCCTGATTTTGAATGCAATGTTTGGATCTTTATAAATTTGCCAACAGAATCATTCTTCTTGGCAGTATAAGAAGTGCAAAGAAAGAAAAATCTGATAGCCTCTTTTTAAAAGCAAAAGAAGGCTCTGAAAATCATTTTTTTAAAAAAGATGTTAGGATAGTTTATTGAGAAAAAGAGGCTTGACAAAGAAAAATTCTATAGGGACAAAAAGACCTTTTAATCATAGTGAAAAAAGATAGGAAAGAACACCAGAAAAATCTTCCTGGGAAAAAAAATCAAAAAGATAAAATACAGAATTCTCTGTCTTCAAAGGAAGAGAGTAGATGTAATTCAACTTCAGTGTTTACTTAAAGAGTGCCTGCGTTAGTTTCCCCATTTGGTTACAAAGAGAGATCAAGAAATTCCCATACAATTCCGAACCAGTTTCAGGATTCGAAGTGTGCAAACTTGCCCTAGCGTGCATTCCCTCACTTTTCTAAACTCTAAATGCAGAAGGCTATTATCTGAAATGTTTATCTGTTTTTAAAGGGAAGAGGTATTTAAAACCAAACGCCAACCAGAGGCTTTTTAATGTCTTGATTTAGCATCAAAAAAAATTTTGGGGGCTTGCTGGTCAAGGATTACCTCCTTCCGTGCCACAGAGCCAGGCTACTCAAAAGCAAGGCCTTTGGCTGGGCTACAGAGCATTTACCCATTTTTCCCTCAGCCCAATAACAGTTGGTCTTCTAGGACTCGCCTTCCTTTCCTTGCCACCACCGTGGACAGGCTGCTCTCGGGGCTTGTCCTGTATGCGTGTAAATCTGGCCCTTTCCAGAGCCACTGAAGACAAACCGAGCCTTCTTTCTAACACACAAAGATGGGCTCACTGGATCAGAACTCCTCTCAGAAGAGAACAGTCCATTTCAACAATTTTAACTTCCAGGAAAGATTAAAAGATAAGTAAATGCCTTAAAGGAACAAATCACCTTTTCCTCTTTTTTTGTTTAACAGCTCCTGCTGACTCTCCATGATTTTCTTCAGTGCTTCTTTGGCCACATCTCCTTCAAGCACTTCCCACGTGACATCTTTCTCTCGCAATTGTAATTTCCCATTATTTGCTTCTTTGGCTTTATCCAGCGCACCTTTAGCGCTGCTCTTGAACAGGATGATACCCTGTATACAGAAATATAATTTGAATCACTGCAGGCACCATCCAGCCATTTTCGTCCTCACAACGGGATACTTGGAATGGACAATTTCCCAGGCAATAAGATAGTTCTGAACCCCTATTTGGCTGCTTCCAACCATCAGCCAGAAAATAGCATCTTCCTAAAGATTTACAGTCTGAAGCAACAGTGATTGTGAATTAAAAGTCTTCTATAAGCTTCATCTTACCGGAACTGAATATGTATATAATTCATTTGGGGGACAGATGACTGACTGTCTGAGGATATTCTTTGACAAATGCTGAAAGCAGAAGCTGTAGAAAGCAACATACAATCTGAACATTTCCCCCTTGTCCTTGAGACACTTGCTCCTCTGACTACAAGAAGAAATTAAGCATCAAGGAATATACTGGCAGGGAACAAACCGTTGCAGTGAGCAACTTATCTAGGATCTAGAATTTACAAGGCCATCGTTGTTTAGCAAGCAGGAACGTCATTTGTGTACTGTAGTATTACTAGGAATTACTTCCCTAGTGAATAGTTTTTTTCCATTAAGATTTTTGCCATTAACACACTTTTTACCAGTAAATTTAAGGCAGATGAACAAGAATAGTAAAATCAGTAGTCCTTGCTTCAAATTATGCGTATTTAGCCCCCAAAACAGTGTGCCATCTATTTTGCTTAATGCTTTATCATTTAGAAATATCAGAGTAACCCTTCTGACCTCTTTTGCACCCCTGACAAAGTCTATCCACTTGATTTCACCATGATTTGAAAAAACAGCATGGAGGTCTTCTCGACAAGTATGATCTTCCAAGTCACCAAAAAACTTCAGCAGGCATCCCTGTTTCTCAGCCAGATATTTCTTTTGAATACAAAAAGAGGAAAGAATGTGTAAGATACTTGATGTCCTACATGATTTATTGGACTTGAGTAAAAAGAGTGCCCTCAGACCTTTCTAGTTTAATAAAGATGTACCCAATAAAAGTATACCCCAAGGAACCATCTTGTCCCAGTCACACTGACTTGTCCCACCTGGTCAGGCAGGAGTGTTATGTTACAGACCCCTTTTGTTAAAGAATGCCAACTGATGGGATCTAGGAAAAAAAAGCTGTTCTCATCCTATAGAATATCTTGCCCTCGGAAGTAAAGTTGGCTCCCACTATTTCAGCTGTCTGGAAGAATGTGAAAACCCAGCTTTGCCAAATGGCATGAGGATCGAAGAAAGGCACACAACCCTGGGGTTGGCTGGTGGCTTGAGGCTGCTCTCGTTTTTAAATTGTTTTTAATTTTGCTCTTATTTTTCAGATCTTTTAAAAATTTTTAAACTATTTCCTTTGCATGATTTTATGGTATCTATAAACTGCCTGTTTGGATAGTGAGATGAGTGGTATCTAAATTTGATACAAGGTTCTCTACCAAGTGAGATGAATCCTAGGGAATCTACTGTCCTATCTACTGGAAAGTGGTCTGGAAGTGTGTGGAAGTAGATTCTCAAAGAGCTGGTTCATTTCTCCAGATATTCCACATTCCAAATCCCATAGAAGATAGTAGGAACAACCCTGATTTGTTTTAGTGTTTTTATGAATATTCACATTGCTCATTTTTATGAACATTCACATTGAATATTCAATATAGCTACTTTCTCCAGGTGATGCGCTTCATCCTTGCTTGATAATGGAAACAAAATACTGTATGCAGTAGATCCATTGAAATAACACTGTATCCATCCCATGAAGATTTAGCTAGCAGTAGCACTTAGACTTATGTACCGCTTCACAGTGCTTTACAGCCTTAAGCGGTTTACAGCATCAGCATATTGCTCCCAACAATCTGGCTCCTCATTTTAGCGGCCTTGGAAAGATGGAAGGGAAGGCTTGAACCTGGTGAGATTTGAACTGCCAAATTGTCGGCAGCTGACAGTCAACAGAAGTAGCTTGCATTGCTGCGTTCTAACCACTGTGCCACCATGGCTCATTTAATAGTTATGTGAAACATTCCTCTGCCTGAAGGTTTAGTTCTTAATCTTGGATCTCCCAACTGTTAGAATAGAATCCCAATGATCATCTTTGATAATACGAATTGAAGACCCACATTTGAAGACTTAATCTTGGGAACCATTGCTCTAAAAGACTGGAAAAAATATTTTACATCATCATTTTATATTCGAAGATTTTGGCAGTGTGGGAGCAGAACTGGTGGCTTTGTTTAGCATAAGGTATGGCTATTACTGAAAGGCGCAATAAGGTACAAATGAAAATGAACATGTTTGCTGTTCAGTAGTTCTTGGGAAATAAGAGTTTTCTGCATTAAGTCTCTTTCAAATTTGAAGAAGTAAACAGTTGTCTTCAGCCTTCCCAACCTGGCATTTTTCAGATAAATTATAGCAAACATTCATTAGTGTTTTATGCAACATACTTGTTATACAGCATGGACAATGTAGCTCAACTGTTTCTGGGTACTAATTTGGGAAAGACACTCTTATTCATATACCTATATACATTCTATGAGCCTTTGCAAGAGGTTTGGTTGCCTTTGTCAGGACAGCCTTTTCCACAGAATGGGTGAGCCACAAATACAGGCCTGCTTCTAAGGCCCTTCTTTTATATACTTAGATACATCATAAGCCCAGTAAAAAGCTTTTATAGGCCTATTTCTAAAAGAAAATATTTGTCATGGTTCACATCTATCAAGGAGGTTCACTTTGTTGGAGAACTGCACTGGGTACCTCCTCCAGGGTACATGTTTTAGAATTGAGCCTGGTATCAGTAAGGAGTAAACACATAACCATTAAAGGCTGTTGATTTGAAGTATCCAGCTGAATTTTTTTCCATTTGCCTTAGTTTCAGGAAATCAGATCGAGGTTAGTCTAAGCAATTTCCTCTTTATTTTACCACTGAAGCATGGAAAAATGTAGCCACCACCAGAATGGACAAAATAGTCACTGAAATCAAAGGGAATGTACCATTTCTGCTTCTTCTGCATGTTTCTGTTTCTCTTCTTTCTCCCTATTATAAAAAGAAGGAAAAGTCAGATAACAAAACTCGGGCACAAAAGCTGAGAGTTCATTTCACAGTTGACATTGCAACTTACAGTTTAGCCTTTGCTTTTGCTTCCAGTTTATTCCTTTTCTTCTCATCATTCTTTTTCGCAAAATAATCTTCCCTGCATAGAAAACAATCCAGTTAAACATATGCATTTGGGGTTACTTCTGAAAAGTACTAAAGTACTATCAAAACTTCAGGCCACAATTTGAAAACATTAATCAGCATTAATACTCAATCTTAGCTTAGCTGGTAACTAGTGCCAATTGCTACTGAAGTCTGACTTTAACCTGCAAATCAAATAAGAAAGTCCCCAATAAATCCCAAAGGTGCTTTTTCAAGAGGCAACTGGACTTTCTGGTTTTTCTTTGAAGACTTTCGCTTCTCATCCAAGAAGCTTCTTCAGCTGAGCTCCTTGGATGAGAAGCAAAACGTCTTCAAAGAAAAACCAGAAAGTCCAGTTGCCTCTTGAAAAAAAGCATCTTTGGGACAACGCTGACCTGGATGACTGAGAATCTCCCTAGACATTTAACTCAATAAATCCTTGTTCAGTGAAAGATTCTGACCCAGAGGAATTTGTTCATTCAGACACTTCCCCCACATGCCATGAATCTGCTATAAAGATTAAAAAATAGAAAAATAATACCTGAAAGGAAACTGGAAAGATTATATGACCTCAAATAATTCAAAGCCTCTCAATTTAGATCTTCTCCTTTTAAGATAATTCAAGGTAGAGATAAGGAGATCCAAAAGAAAGAAAGGATGAGGAAAAAATAGATATCCCCATCCATGTCTATTTACAGATTCTTCAAGAGAAAAGAATCGTCAAAAGAAGAAAAGTTGGCCAACTCCATTGTATAAACTGATGGACTCTGTTTACTAGCATACTCTAGTGTAGTATAACATACATTTTTATGTATACTTGGTGGAAACAAAGGAGGTTCAGAGACAAAATATGTTCTTTAAGCTTTGCAGTATGGTACCCATTGCACCCCCTAAATCCTCGTCCCCAAAATCAAGATCCTCCTTTTTATATCTTCAGGTCAAAATTATTTCCTTCTTTAAAACTTTGTCTAAATGCAAATTCTTGGACCTTGGGCCAAATATATTGATTTTTCTCTTCCACCTGCTTTTCTATTTTTTTTAAAGAGGGGGGGGCTCTACATTGTTGTTCTTATAAGCATGGCCTCCACTCTAATACTCTTCTGGAAGGCGCTAAAGTCATGGTTCTGCCAGCGGGCCTGGGGAACTCAGAGCAGGATGGGGCCCATTAAATGGCTTGAATAAATAGGTGCTGTCACCAGGATGGAGATGGAGATATTTTATTAATTTAATATATTTTATTGTTTTATTATTTTCTTTTTTTTTCTTTTTATATGATGTTTTTATATGTGTGTAAGTCTCCTTGAGTTGCCATGGGCAAGTCGGTGGCAACACAATTTTTCTAAAACAAATAAAACAAAATAAATAAGCAGAAAATGCTTGTAATGCCATAGAATCAATGTCCCTGAGTCTTCTTCTGATGCAAGGAAAAAACTCGAATTGTGGGAAGAAAAATGTGTAAATCCCATGCAATAACACTGTAAAATAAGAAAAATTGCATGATTTTAAAAACACGTCTTGAAGACAAAAAGTAGGCCACCCATCCAAAGACTTGCATGAAGCTCATGTCAAAATCCAAATGCAGAACTGAAAAAAATACTTACTTAAAGAGCACAATCAACTCTGTGTCCTTGTATCTTTGGTCTGGAATCCCAACAAATTCCTTGGCAGATTCAACAGTATCAAATACAGCAAAGATGGATCCCTGGATTAAGGAAAAGTAGAATGGAATCTCATCTTGGGATCTGATATAGCCTTAGGAAGTTTAGAGTTAACAGAATTTGGTTTGAAGGTTATTACCTTAAATGTTTTCTGAAGTGTTCTTCTCATCTGAATGTTTTCTACTTTGCCTTTACAATCCAGCCATCCTATGATATCATCTAAAGTTGCATCTAATGGAAAACCTTTCTGAAAAATAAAAGTTTAAATAATTCTCATATTCAAATTCAGTATTTTACAGAACTGTGCAGTGCAAGAAAAAAATAGTTCCATTATTATATGGAAGCAGTAAGTGCTTTTAATGAGGTTTGTTCCTCCATAATCAATTACTGAGTTGGTGTGTAAATAATTAACAAAGAGCAGAAACCATACAACTTACAGCAAAGGCTTCAGATTTAAATAAAACTCACAGTTTAGAAAAATAATACTTTCAACAATAATAGTAAATACTGTATACTGAAGACCAAGAGAGGTCTGCTTGGTAGGGAAAATGGAGGGGCTGCAAGTTAGACCAAAAACATATTGTACAATCCTGACTAGAACAGGGGTCCCCAACCCCAAGGTGGATTAGCACCAGGCCATGGCATGTCAGAAACCGCTCCGCGCAAAGAAGTGAAGCCCTATCCGCTCAATGCAGGCAGCAAGTAAAACTACACCCTCACCAGTTCACAGAAAAATCTCTGTCCGTGGAATGGGTCCCTTGTACCTAAAAGGTTGGGGGCCGCTGTACTAGAAGGTGCAACTTTCTTAAAGATGGGGAAATGGGCCAAAAAACTTTCTAAGTCAGGCAAACGATGGAAAAGGGTACTATGGCACCTACGTCATGTGAAAATGATTATTTGTAATAACATGCTTCTTGCCACTTTCTTAAGAGGGGGATGAGAGTTGGTTATGGTAAGAGAAACATGGGAGAAATGGAGTGCTTAATAAATGTGTGAGGTCAAACAGGGAGAGATAAAGTCAAAAATGAATGGTGGACGAATGAATGCAGAATAAATACAAAAATAGTTTGAGGTACTTTGTTCAGCTGGAGAAAATGAAAGAAGATCAAAATCCAACAAAACAAGCAGATGAAATAGGAAGGGGTCATGAGGAAGGGGAAAACTAAGAAAGAATGATTAGAATTGATGAATTCCTCAAAAAAAGCAAGATGAGATTTAAAGAGCAAAAGTCAATATATAAAGCAGTGTATGAAAGGAAAAGCAAAGATATGTTACCACAACAGAAAGGTATAGGAATACAGTGAATAACAGTCAGTAAAAAATAAACTTAGCTGTATTTCCTTTTCTTACATTATGCCATAAGTCCTCACTCCTTCTCTACTTTACATACTTACCTGCAAGAAACAGAGTGATAGGTATGTATCTAAATATGCATACATCAAGCTAAACAATTTGAATCGTTCTTCCAATATATAATAGAGAAGCCCAGAAAAATAAGAATTTCTTTTCAGAGTGATTTTAGATTATTCTGACTGTAGTAATTTTCAACAGAATTCTTGAGAATCTGAGATCAAAACACAATACATTCTTTGCTGAAAATAGGACTGCTTTGTAATAACAAGCAAATTATCAGGAGTCATACGTGTTACTGAAAAACCAAAAAATTTATTCTCAATTTATAAGGGCTTCACTACACAAGAATCCTTTACTATTTAATTTACATTAAATAGTAAACCCTGAAAAGACAGATTCAATCATATCAAACCTGAAATTCACAATATTCTAATACCACCATTCCACTTACAATATATACAGATCTGCTTTTAACTGCATTCTTATATTGTTCAGTAACCTCAGGCAGCGGTTTGTCTGGAGATCTTCGGATTTTAGTCCTATCTTCACTAACTTCCATAAGTTCAGTCTTTGATTTCTTTAGTGCCCCGACTATTACATCAAAGTCTTTCGTAAGGCGATTTAGCCTACAAAACAGAAGAGAAAGAATTTTTATTATATTATTTTTGTTGCCTCAGTCAAATGTCTTCTGACAGTCACACATCTTCTGACTTTTAAATGAAATGTGTGCAAACCCTGAAATTAACCTTCTCAACAAGGGTAGGTGGAAAAATAGAAGAGTAGTACGACATTCCTTCACACAACTTTTTCAGCAGTATATTCCAGCAATGTTACAAAAAGCTTCTCAGGCGGCAAGGTCCTGAAAGAATATTAATTTTTAACCATTTCTCATTCCCTTCAATGATTTTTAAATGTAAACATTTCTCAGAGGGTTTTCAAATCACATCTGTATGTGTCTTTCACAATAGTAGTATACAGCCTCTGGTAAACTCTGGGAGGAGAGCCAAGCTCCCACGAGAGGATAGTATAAGCTCCAGAGCTCAAAACATCAGCCAGCAACCACCTATACAGCAGAATGTTCCACCAACTTCAAGGTCAGGTCCAAATAAGCATAGGAGGCATAAATGCCCTTGATTTAATTGAAGCGAAGATATCGACATCAGCTGACCCTACCCTACAGAAGAGGAAGAACTAGGCAAGTTATATGCACCCTCCCTACAGACCAGGAAACCACCACATGCAAACTTGAGGCACTTAAATCAATGCTTCCCTCAGAGACTGCTGCAACTGAGTCTCTTAATACTTTACTATCCTCTAGCTCAGGGGTCGCCAACCTTTTGGACCTCAGGGACCACCAAACTCATAATTTTAGATCCCAAGGACCACTAACTGGCTCTGTGGGCGTAGCCTAATTTGTGGGTGCGGCTTGGTGGTCGTGTGACTGGCTGGGCATGGCTTGTATGTAAATATTATATTTATATAAATATTGAATTTTTTTATTAAAAAAGAGCAACTTTTACCCAAAATGAGGCAAAGCAGGCTGGCAGATTGAGTTGCTCACAGAATCATTCAATGATCTATCTATCTGCCATCGGCTAGCTCAGTCTCTCAAATTTGCTTGCCATGAGTCTGCACTGAATTTGCCTGCATGCAAACCTTCAGTCCTAAGGGAGGTTTGGCTGTGCTTAGCTACAAAGCAAGAAATCCAACCATTTCCTGCTAATCTAAATCTCCCGGCACAGCAGAACAGATGATGGTCGGAAAAAAGGAAAAATAGCAACTTATCAGACAAGTTTGCTGGGTAAGGAGTGAGTGGGCGGGGAGGGGTCCAGCGGGCTGAGGGTGGAGCAGTATTGTGTTTCTGCGCAGCCTGGATTAATTGTTCTGGGGGATTGCTCTGGGGGCGAGACTTCTCTGCAGCCCACCAAAATTTTCTCATGGCTCACCAGTGGGCCGCGGCTCACCAGTGGGCCGCGGCCCACCGGTTGGCAATCACTGCTCTAGCTGTCCTGTTGAAAAGCTGATAAGTTCATTTTCCGAATAGTTAACACTGCCACAAAACAAAAAAAGACAATGCTGCAGCCCAAAATTCATCCAAACAGGTGAAAGGAACACCAAGCTGATTGATGGGACACCACCTCTTTATGTAACCCTCCAGATGTTCACCCCACAGGTGGTATTTCCTCACAAATGAACTTTAAAGAGGGATTCTATTCATCCAATGAATGCCCCCATCCACAACTTGTTATTCCTTTTTACAAATGAATCCCTTTCAAAGCAGCCCCTGAACATGTTCAACCTACTGATTCTCATCCCCAGTCTGGATTTACTTGTTCTATTCATGAAATGTCCCTCATGAGAATTAACCCAGATTCAGGAGACTGGCCAATTAATTGGCATCAGGTCTGCTCTCCATCTTCTTCCTCAGACCACAATCTACTCATCCCAAGTGTTGTTTCATCTGAGCACTTATCCAGAAACAGCACTCTAAGAGAATCAGCAAACTGACAAGTACAACTGTTAGTCCTCAACTAACAACGGTTCATTTAGTAACCATTCAAAATTACAACATGACTGAGAAAAGTGACTTTCGACCATTCTTCACGCTTATGACCGTTGCAGCATCCCCAGGGTCATGTGATCAAAATTCAGACCCTTGGCAGCTGACTCATGACCTTTGCCTTGTCCTGGGATCATGTGATCCCCTTTTACAATCTTCTGACGAGCAAAGTCAATGGAGAAGCCAGATTCACTTAACAACCATTTTACTAACTTAACTGCAGTGATTCACTTAACAACCATGGCAAGAAAGATTGTAAAATGGGGCAAAACTCACTTAACAAATATCTCACTTAGCAACATAAATTTTGGGCACAATTGTGGTCGTAAGTTGAGAACTACTTGTATATCTTACTGATGATCTGTCATTTCTTGGAACATAGCTGAGTGGACTCCAAAACAAGGAGACCCAGACTTTTTGGGATATATGTACAAATTTGATATTATCTTTTGTGCAGGAGACATGGATGTTGGGTGAATTCTCAATCCCTAATTATTCTTCTCTACTAGCTCCTGTACAACCTAGCCTCAGAGGTGACAAACCTAAGGGGGAAAGGGGGGGCTCAGTCTAGAATATTTGATAGACAAGAAAAATCCAGTTTAAAGAAATTTGTGGACTTTTTTTCTCTTACCACCAACTTTCCCATAATTAAACCATTCACTTCTCAAAGAGCAGCTTTCTGCATCCTACTTTAAATGGTTCCAGAAGGCCCCCTGTTCCCTTCATAAGATTCCTTAAATAGGCTTTTTTTAGTATCAAAAGCACAGAAATAAGAGCCTACAATTTTATGTGAAGCAATGGAATTGCATGCAACTTTTGAGATTTAAAAAGTCAAACTTCTGTACTTATGAGTGTAGAAATATGAGAAATATATCAAATGTAGACTTTTTTTCAACTGTATTGAAATAGAATTCTTAATAAATGTCCTCATTCCATGCAGGGGGAAAAGCTATTCATCTATATGCAAAAAAAAAAAAAAAAAA
>BHFT01012759.1:0-16517 GCA_004320025.1 Laticauda laticaudata
GGTGGGGTGGAGGGGAGGGGAGGGGAGGGGAAGGGAAGGGAAGGGAAGAATAGAATAGAATAGAATAGAATAGAATAGAATTCCTTATTGGCCAAGGTGATAGGACACACAAGGAATTTGTCTTGGTGCAAATGCTCTCAGTGTACAAAAAGAAAAAATCCATTCGTCAATAGTCAAGAATCATAAGGTGCAACACTTAGTGATAGTCATCGGGTGCAATAAACAATCAAATTATACTTGGAAACAGTCAATATAAATCGCTTTTGTTTGTATGGTTTTGTAGATTTCAGCTATAATTCACCTGCAGGACTTGCTTCTGCTGTAAATTGTCTTAAGTTCCCATCCGTAACATCTGCTGGAACTATCTAGACTTTAAGAACCTACAGTTAAATGTTGGATGGGTAGGTAGACAATATATGATTCCCGTTTTTGATGGAATCTTGCCAGGTTGTGGCTTCCAGGATTGCTTAAAATCTTGGCCACTTTTGTTATTTTTGTTTTTCTGGTTAACACAGTGATGAACACAATGAGAACATTCTTAGCTCCATTCCAGAGGTACAGAAACTAAGCACTTCAAGTCTGCTGTTAAAATTAACAACTCAGAAATGTGGAGGACAGCAAGCTTCCAACAAATGGCTCTATCGGCACAAAAGATTTCCCCTTTCATTGTTCAACTCTTGCTCTTATTATCTGCATTATTAACTTAATAGCCAACCCAAATGAAAACAAACTATTTGATGCTTCTGTAGCAGAGAGACATGCTAAAAGGGCAAATTAAATGGAATTAATAGAAAAAATTAAAACACCAGGAAAAAAAAGCAGCTGGAATGCTTTTTTTTAAAAAAAAAGCTTTATGTTCTTAGCCTCTCCACTAATAAACACATGTTAAGATCGGTCCTAAGCCATTCAGATGGCAAATTCATAGGGAACCTTCATTATAAGATGAGAAAGAGACCACTGTGTAAGGGAACCAACGCGTACATGTGATGGACAAAACTTTTCCATCCCCAAATGAAGACACCAATTACAGAAGCGTGTTGGATCATCTGCCCAGTTAGCAATCCATTGCCATGGGTAAGTACATCGAAATGTAAACCGAGGGAAAGCGGCAGCTGTGTCATTTGCTGACAATTCTAATTTAGATGAAATGCACCTTCCTTTAGAAAACAGGCAGCATTTTCATGTATGAATAATCCTGTGGGTGCAACAAGACCAAACAGTCACATGATAATTTCCATCTTGATTAATCACGCCAATCTATTTGTTCACGTCCTGCCCAATATAATCCAACCGAGGCATAATTAACCAGTCATATCTTGGGACTGCCACAGTTAGCAATGTCCAAAGAAGACATATCCATTGGTTTTTTTTAAACATACGCATCTTGTAATGGAGCCACTGCAAAAAAAAATGGCTAGAAGGGACATCCCACCACTTTGATATTTTAGTTTTACCTTTGGCAATTTCTTTTTAACCAAGAGTTTTGGACTGATGGGGTTGAAAGACCGATGTTTGCTTTAAATTGAGGCAGGAAAGTTTCTCAGGAACCAACTGCCAATTTTACAGCTTATTTAACCCTTTAAGAGTTCAACTGTTGAAAAGAAATACTCCCGATGTTGTGATATTGCTTGATGGCTTACTATTTTCGTTTTCACGAGAGGTGATAGAAGTTATAAGCCTGTAATTAGGATAGTCATAAAGACTTTCTAGACAATTCACCTTTTCCCCAAAATAAATAATCAGAAGGAGTGGTTAAAGGCATAATATTGAGTTATTTGAATCCCAACAACCTTTCAGCTCAGATGTAACATCTTCCAAACTATCCATTTGTAAAGATTCATATTTAGCTCATTAAAAATGATTGTATAAAAATAGCCCAGGAACAACTGTGGAAGTTTGCAAATCTTTTCCCTAGGGCACGAATAAACTTAAACAAAAAAACTTGCAGCTCCAATCCTTCTATACCTGTCCCCCCAGATGATTGAGAAGTAGTTCCCAGGGCTTGTGTGTACCATAGCAGGCCCAATTGTTTTGGAAAATTGCTGTGCTGATATTCTTCTCTAAATAAGTATTTCTGTACCAGGCATCCATGCCAAAGAATAACACCAGAAGCATTTCCTTGCACCTCCCTTAGTGTTGCTGAGGAAACAGGCTCATGATTTGTGTTGCTCCCCAGACATGGATGTGGAGAGACCAAAGCAACAACAGTTAATTTCCCCTGAAAACTTTCCAGTCCCTGTTTTTACTCCCAACCTTGCTCTTTGCAATGGAGAAAACTTTTCCCAGGAATATGGGAAAGTGGAAAAGACTGGAGCACAAGTTTGAGAAATTCAAATTGTGTGGTCCTTTCAACAAAAGGAGAAGACCCTGGTTGGTCACCCCAGGGAGGGGTGAAACTTCAGCCTCGCATCCAAGACTTTCCTTGCCTTCTCTTCCCACAATCCTACAGTTAGCATCTCCTTAACCTCAGCTCGAGAGATCTGTCCCTTACTTCTTCCTTGCCTTCGTCTCCACCCGTCAATTGCTCAGACAAGACTTGGCCTCCTTCACCCGACCCCTCTCCACGAGGCCGTTCCCACCCACCCACCGAGAAGGGGACTCACCGATGGTGGTGATGACCGTAATGGCAAAGTAGAAAGAGCCGGCAAATTTCCACTGGACGCCGGCCCGGTGGGGTTCCGACTGCATGATGATCTCTTCCAGTTGCTGGTAGTCGTCGCTGGTGATGTTGTATTTCCCCTTCAGCCGAGTCTCCTCGGCTTTCAGCTGCTCCTCCTCGCGCAGCTCGTGCTCCGACTCGAGGGCGTCGAAGACCGCCGCCCCCACCAGCAGGTAAGTGAACGTGCAGATGATGAGCGAGAGGGTCCGCACGTTCTGCCTCTTCATGGCCGCCAGGAAGGGCTCACGGAGGGGACCATGTCCCCCCCTGGCCGCCCGCGGGTCCGACAGGGTGGCCCCGAGGTAGCCCCCCCGCCAGGCGAGCAGCGCGGGGCGGCAGCGGCGACGCTCAATCGGGCTCCCCCGGCTCGGCGGCTGTCCTTGGTGCTGAAGCGGCGGCGGCGGCGGCGGCGGCTGCTCTCCGCCTGCGCGGTCGTCTCCCTGCGAGGCGGAGAGGCAGAGGAGGCTGCTGGAGCGTCTGGAGAGCGGAAGGCGCAGCCGGCAAACCCTGCGCAAGAGCTGCGCCAAGCAAGCCGTCCCGGCGCGCAGGGCCATCAACGGCGCCTCTCCCTCAACAAGCCAGCCTCGGAGCCGTTCGGGAGAGGAAGAAGGGAAAGCTCCAGGCCGCTGTGGGCTCCCTCCCACCCCCACCCCCACCCCCCAAGCCTGAGCTACAAGCTTGCTTTCTCTCGCCCAGCCCTGCCAAGCCGCCCACTCTTGGCAAACTCCCGGATCCCGTCGAACCGGTGGCGCGGAGAACTCCCCAACTCGACTTGTCTCTCTGTCCGTCTCTCTCTTTCTCCCTTCTCCTCGCTTCTTTTGCTTGGAGGCGCTGCCTTTCCGAAGCTTGGTTACTTATTCCCGGACAACTCTTAAGCCCCGGGAGGGGTGGAAGGATGCGGAAGTCCCATCAGAGGGGTTGAAATGAAGTACTCCTTTTTGAGGGGTGGGGAGGCAGAAGACCCATCCGAAAGACGGCCCGAGAGGCGCTCCTCTTCCAGCCCGGGCACAGTTGGGCTGTCTTCTCCAGAAGTGGCCGGCGGGTGGCCAGTCCAATGGTGATTTTCCCAGAGGAGGCCTACCCGGCATCGGCCAGGCTCCCGGACCTCGGAGGGAACGGAGGGAGAGAACTTCCGGGAAGGGAGAAAGCGATTGACCACAGCTTGCAAACCCCGCGACCGCCTTAGATCCTCTTCCTCCTCCTCCTCCTCCAAATGCCCCCCGAAAAAATGTTGGGGGAACGAGATGCTAATGCCCACCAGGCAGGAGCGCAGGGAGTTCGAGAGATCAGCCCACGGGAAGCGCCACTCTGGGGTAGCTGCTATTCCCAAGGGGTCCTGCGCGCAAAGCCTTGAGGAAACTGGCCATCCCTCTAAAGACCGGGAAGCTCCGCTCGAGCCAGGCTTCCTTCTGAATCTCCAAACCTGGGGAGGGGAGGAGGGGAGTGGGGTCGGGAAGGCAGTGGCAGAGTATAGGGGCAGGGGCTGGGCTAGTTTCGCTAGCTCTTCGCCCTTTCCTCGATTGCCTTCGGTCCGTTCAACCTCTCCTTTGGCTTAACTCAACTTTTGAGGGACTTGCTCCACTAGGAAAGAGGGTGGGTGGAGGGTGGGGAAGGAGGCGGGAGAGCCCGAAGGAAGAGAGCCGCCCCTCTCGGCTGGCACTCGCCACTGAACAAAAGAAACGCTCCGGACGAAGGTTTTGAGCTCGGAAAGCGACTTCGGCGGAGCTGGGGAGGCTGACTGACTCCGCCCGGGGCCGCTCTCGGCCTGGCTACCTGCTGCCTGCAGCCACCTCGGCGGAGGGGCGAGGCAACGCTCATCGATCAGACCGGCTGGGGCGTCCGCGGAGATAGGGGTGCGTACGGGAGCCTAGATTCGGGAGCTTGCATTCTGCAGAAGGGCTCGCCCTTCCCTCCCCAAGGGAGAGAAAGGGAGGAGAGATAGAGAGAGCAGAGAGGAGGAGGAGGAGGAGGAGGTGAGGAGGAGGAGGAGGAGGAGGAGAGGAGAGGAGGAGGAGGAGGAAGGAGGAGGGTGGCCGAGCGATCCCTGGTTCAGCTCGGTGTTTGGAGTCGCTTGCAAAGCGAGTGATCGCCCGCTGCCTACACCACCTCCTGCCACCTCTGTCCCTTCCTTTCCTTTCCTTTCCTTTCCTTTCCTTTCCTCCTTTCCTTTCCTTTTCTTCCTTTCCTTTCCTTTTCCTTTTCGCAGGCAGACAGAAGCGAGGGAAGGGCTGGTCTGAATCCCGCAGCGGCTTTCCGAGACTCCCTGCTGGGAGGAAAAGACAGCAAAATTAGGGGGCTCAGGAGACGAGAGCTACCTGGCCCTTCCCACCCCCCGGCCGCCCTCCCCTCCCCTTCGCCCGGGAACCCTGGAGAAATTCCGTTGGCAGGAGTGTGAGCAGCTCCGGCTGCCCAGGAGCCAAAGGGAAGACTCGCTTGCCTTTTCCAGCCTCCGCCTCCCGCCCCCCGCCCCCCGGGATGGAAACCGTGGGCATTGAAGATGAAGGGGGGGGCAGCAGAGGAGAACAGACAGCCTCTCCCCTCCGGGTCGACTCTTGCTCCAGTTCAGAGTTGAAATGGAGTAGGGAGGAGCAAGCCATGGGTTGATTCAAGGGAACTCACCGCTGGCGCGCCCCCCCCCTTCTCGCCGCAATCCTCCCCAGCTCACCGAACCAAAACCGGAGCCTTGGCTAGCCCCGTGGGGGAGAGAGAGGAGAAGGCAACAACCCCCACATACACCCCCCCCCCCCGTCTCCCATCCACCCACCTTGTTGGCGGGGAAGAAAGAAGAAGCTGGGCTCCTCGCCCGCCGAGTCTTCGGGTTGCTTCTTGGCTTGCGATCCTCGCCTCGTTGTCTCCGACTCTGGACCCGCCCCCTGAGCCGCCCCCCCCCCGCCCCCGTCTGTTCTGGGTTTCAAATCCGGCTCTGGACTCTGAAGGACGAGAGGCGCCTCCCAGGATCATCCCGGGGCGTGGTGGTGCCTTGGGAGGTTGTCCTTTTCCTTTCATGGCTGCGGAGCCAAGTGGAGGAGGAGGAGCGGGTTCTGGGCTGTTTGGTGGCCGTTAGGGCAAAGTTCTCGAGAAGGTGACCGACCTGGTTCTCCTTTACCTCTGGCTGCCGGTTCTTTCGTAAAACCCCGAAACGGAAAGTCAACGGCACTTCGTTTACTCCGTCTTTAAAACTTGTCCAAGGTAAGGATTGGCTGCAAACTTATATTGCTGGGCTCATAGACTAAACCTGAAGTTGTGAGGTAAGTGAGCACTATTTTAGAGATTATCTGTCTTTGGCGATTCTCAGTCCTCCAGGTCATGGCCACGCCAAAGGTGCTTTTTTATCCCCAAGAGGCAACTGGACTTTTTGGTTTTTCTTTGAAGACTTTTCACTTCTCATCCAAGAAGCTTCTTCAGCAGAAATGTCTTCAGAAACTCGCCTCTTGAGAAAGCACTTTTGAGATATTTAGACATGTCTGAAACTTCAGGCTCAAGGAATGGACCAGAAGACCTACCGATGATCTAGAATCTGGATGAACTTCAGTTTCCTCTCTTCCTTGGTAGAGCTGGTCTGTTCAGTCACATTCACACCTCAGTTACAAAAAAGTTTTTTTTTACAGACAATCAGAGTTGGAAGGGATCTTGTAGGTCATCTAGTCCAACTCCCCACCTCTGCCTAAGCAGGAGATCCTACACCATTTCTGACAGATGGGAGTTCAATCTCTTCTTGAAAGTCTCAAGTGATGAAGCTCCCACAATTTTCGAAGGCAACTTCTGTTCCATGGATTGATTGTTCCCACAGTCAGAAAGTTTCTCCTTATTTCCAGGTTGAATCTCTCCTTGTTCAGTTTCCATTCATTATTCCTTATCTGGTCTTCAGGTGTTTTGGAGAATAATTTGACCCCCTCCTCTCTGTGGCAGCCTCAAAATATTGGAAGACTGTTACCATGTCTCCCCTGGTCCTTCTCTTCACCAGACTACCCATGCCCAGTTCCTGCAACTGTTCTTCATGTTTTAGCCTCCAGCCTCATAATCATCCTGGTTGCTCTTCTCTGCACTCTTTCTAGAGTCTCAACATCTTTTTATAGTGTGGAAACCAAAACTGGATGCAATACACCAGGTGTGGTCTTACTAAGGCTTTATAGAGTAGTACTAGTACCTCATTTGATCTTAATTGTATCACTCTGTTAATGCAATTTAGGGCCATGTGGATGGCACAGCCTTGTGTTCCCATGCAGCCTAGATTAATTGCTTTGGGGAGAGTGCTTTGGGGGGGACATTTCTCTGTGGACCACCAAAATTGTCTCATGAACCACCAGTGGTCCCCAGTCTACCGGTTGGCAATCACTGCTCTAGGTTCTCCTACACTCTACAAAACAATAAGATTTCCAAAATATTCATCCTTCCTTTCAAAGTTAAGTCAGGACAGCAATTGTGTGTGAGAGAAGGAGAAGTGCAAAAGTCAGCAAGAGAATGCAAAGAAATGCAGTTCATCCGAAGTTGCCAGATTAAAGCACCAAACAAGACAAATTGTCACCTCATAGGATTACACACAAGGGAGGGAGGAAAACATGTTCTCTAGCAGGTTTGCACATATCTGTTGCTCACATCTTCAAAAGTCAAAACTGGTGGAAGATTTTTGCTGAGGTTGTATGTAATGGCAAACCTGAATCTTCCAACCTTTGTTGTGTGAAACACCCATTAGGATGCTGGAAAGGGCAAAGAAACAAGACTGTAAGGAAATATCATAGCCCGAGTT
The DNA here is from genome assembly GCA_004320025.1 of Laticauda laticaudata. Taxonomy (NCBI): domain Eukaryota; kingdom Metazoa; phylum Chordata; class Lepidosauria; order Squamata; family Elapidae; genus Laticauda; species Laticauda laticaudata. Next base: position 7,407 of record BHFT01012759.1, read on the forward strand.
TATATTTACATAAGGAGGAGGAGGAGGAAGAAGAAGAAGAGGAGGAGGAGGAGGAGGAGGAGGAAGAAGAAGAAGAAGAAGAAGAAGAAGAAGAAGAAGAAGNGAAGAAGAAGAAGAAGAAGAAGAAGAAGAAGAAGAAGAAGAAGAAGAAGAAGAAGAAGAAGAAGAAGAAACACAATTGAACTAATTTATGGGTTTCTATGTGTTGTTTTAGGAGACGTGGTGGCTCAGTGATTAAGATTCTGAGCTTGTCAATCAGAAACGTCAGAAGTTCGGCAGTTTGAATCCCTAGCATCGTGTAACAGAGTGAGCTCCCATTACTTGTCCCCGCTTCTGCCAACCTAGCAGTTCAAAAGCATGTAAAAATACAAGTAGAAAAATAGAGACCACTTTGGTGGGAAAGTAACAGCGTTCTGTGCACTTTCAGCATTTGGTCATGCCGGCCACATGACAGCGCTGGCTCTTCGGCTTTGAAACGGAGATGAGCACCACCGCCTAGAGCCAGAAAAAACCGGGCACGTATGTGCGAGGGGAACTTTTACCTTTAAGTGTTGTTTACATGCGTGTGACCCTGCTCCATGAAAACACTGAAGAGACTGGGACAGCCATCTGTCTGAAATGGGTCTCTAGGGCCTCCTGCTCAAAGGGGGTTGGACTAGAAGACCTCCAAGGTCCCTTCCAAATGTGTTATTCAGATATAGTCTTCTTACAGGATTCTGAGGCCATGGAGTGTAAAAGTATAATATCCATTATAATACCCTTTCCTTTCCTCCATGTCTTTAGTCTGTTTAGTCTGCATTTGGTTTTGTCTGTAGCTCAAAGAACAAAAAATGAGTGGTTTATAGGAAATTAGGCTTAATAGCAGTAACTGGGAGAGGGATCTTGGAGTGTTAGTGGACAACCAGGTAAATAAGAGCCAGAAGTGTGTGGTGGTAGCCAAAAAAGCTAATGCAATCCAAAATTGCATTAACAGAAGGATACTGTCAAGATCAAGTGAGGTACTAATATCACTCTTTAAAGCCTTAGTAAGACTACACCTAGAATACTGCATCCAGTTTTGGTCACCACATGATAAAAAAGATGTTGAGTCTCTAGAAAAAGTGCAGAGAAGAGCAACCAGGATGATTAGGGGACTGGAGATTAAACATACAATGAATGGTTGCAGGAACTGGACACGGCTAGTCTACTGAAGAGAAAGACCAGGGGAGACATGAGAGCAGTCTTCCAATATTTGAGGGGCTGCCACAGAGAAGAGGTCATGCTATTTTTCAAGGCCCTTGAAGGCCAGACAAGGAACAATGTATGGAAACTGATCGAGGAGAGATTCAACCTAGAAAGAAAGAGACATTTTCTGACAGTGAGAACAATCAACCTATGGAACAGAAGTTGCCTTTGGAAGTTGTGGGAGCTTCAACACTGGAAGCTTTCAAGAAGAGATTGGGCTGCCATTTATTAGAAATGGTGTAGGGTCTCCTGCTTGGGGGGGTGTTGGACTAGATGACCTACAACCCACAAGGTCCTTTCCAACTCTATTAATCTATAATAATATGTAGTTGTGGTGCCAACATTGTATGTGATTCTATGCAAATAGCATCCCAGTCTGAACTCTCGCATCCCTGTTCTTTATCTCGCTTCCACAGAATAAGTTTTCAATCCCTGAGATTTTTTATGTAAGCTCACAGAACAGGCACCTGTTATAAAATGATCAGATCACTAAGTTGGAAGGAATCTTAGAGATCCTTCAGTGTCAGACTCTGCCCAATGCAGATCCCTTGCAGTAACTTTCACAGCCTTATAGATGAAATGTTAAGTGTTACCTGGTATTTATCATTTTTTTACATGACTTGAACAGTTTACCAACATTTCCCCATGAATTATCTCATGCAATCAGTCCAGGTTCTGCTTTATGATGGTGTTGTTGTGATAAGAAGAAGATTCATGAAAAGAAGTTTTTCTCAACGCAGAAAAACAGGTTCTCAATAGATTGACTGCGTTGAGTGCCTGCAGAACAAGACGACTTGGGAAAAATAAATAAATTGAAAGTAAATAAGCAAATTACCCATGTCTCATGTGATCTGCTTATTTGTGGGGAGTGGAGGGGTGATTTATTGTATCATACTATATTAATTTGTTTGATTCTTTTTATTAGTTTTATGGTTTTAAATGTGGTTTTATATTCTGTAAGCCACCTTGAATCGCCAGGGGCGAATAGGCAGCAATATAAATTTAAATAAATAAAATAAATAAAAATAAATGGTCTGACCAGCATCACAGATTAAGTCCTTTTGAGAAAATAAAACTAGTTGTTCTGTATGTTAGGAATGTTTCTTACAATTGATACATGAAACTATGCTACACTCAAAATTTGATTTTTAGAGCTCGTATTTTAATTTATTCTATGATTCATTGGGTTAGTGGAATGCATTATTTACTGTTTACACTTTCTCTTAATGATGTGAACTATGTTAAACAAGTGTGTTTCGTTTAAAGCTCAATAGAGATATGTAGATTTTGAATAGAAAATGTAAAATGAATTCCTAATGAGGTCTTGGAATATATTAATTTATTTCAGATTTGTTGTTTATCCACCCACATTGTGCTCTCTGTGCTTGATTTTCTCTTTTATGTTACTTATTTCTTATCTTCTTTAACAATATATAATAAATAACTGAAAAACAATGTTTCTGACATTGTCATACAAATTATGCTTTAGGTTTCCATGACTGACCTTGTTCCCACAATGAAATCAAAGCTTTAAAATATGAAATAGAATGTATCATCTTCATTTAACGATCCCATAATTCCTTGGGGACAGTAAGACAGGGATCATAGGCACGCTGGTGTGCTAATGTACGCCCCGTTTATGGACATCTTAGGAATGGAGTGAGGTCTACGGTAGACAGTTTGAGGTTGAAGCTGTGAGGCTGTTAGGCTAAAGCTAGGCAATTTTGAAGTGTCTAGTTCATTTATTTGGGATAGCATGTTCAAAAGGCATACACCCGTGGCCGCATGACATAGTTAAACGTGTTGTGCAAAGAACCAATCGATACCTAATACACGTTACTAAGTCACCATTACACAAACAGTGCAACTTATTATTTCCTCATTACAAGATTCCCCCAGACAGAAAGCAAAACTAACTTCCTTCCTCAAACCATTGTTAGGTTTGCCATATGCCAATGTTTTCAACTTATTTCTCTTCCCCATTCCTCTGTTACTAGGTAAAGGGTGCATGAATAAAATGTTGCAAAAGCAATCCGTTTTGGTGTTAATTGTTGCCTATCTTTTCCACTTAGTTCTAAGAGCCGGTGTATTTCTAATCAATAAATGCATTCATCAAACACTGCTCTATCAATAAAAATCCATTACCATAATGCATAAAATAGCTGTTTGGAGTAACTTTTGCAGAGTGTTTAAACAAGATACGCACTTTGCTAAAATACTGTACTACAGTTAATCCCAAAGTAGTTGGATATACCATCACTTTAACTGCAATGTTTAGAGTGAGCAGATCTAAAACATAGAAGGTAGAATAATAGAGTTGGAAGGGACCTTGGAGGTCTTCTAGTCCAACCATCTGCACAAGCAGGAGGCCCTGTATACCATTTCAGATAAATAGTCATCCAGTCTCTTTTTTGAAACCCTTCAGTGATGTAGCACCCACAACTTCTGGAGGCAAGCTGTTTCAGAGATTAATTGTTCTCAATTTCTCCTTAGTTCTAGGTTGCTTCTCTCTTTGGTTAGTTTCAAACCATTGTTTTTTGTCTTGCTTTTTGGTGCTTTGGAAAATAATTTGACCTGAGCTCCTGCCCCCTCATCTTCCCATGTATCCATCCCTACAAGATAGGACACATGGGAAGAGGAGTAGGATAAATGAGTGACGATATGTTAATTGAAATTTGGGAATTGAAATCTATTAAGCTGACCCAAAATTCAGGGTGTAGACAAGAATCTAGGGCAGGTAAAGGAATTCAAAGAAATGGACTGTGAGGATTTCTCTTCTGCCTAGCATGTACATTGCTTTCCAATCCTGCAAAAATAATACAAATTTGGCTCGTTGATGAAATTAACTTTCATGCCCAATGCTTTTACATCTGTAGTCTTCCTTGTTAAAAAGACAATATTGATCATCATAAACTATAAACTGAGCCAGTGGGCAAATTTGGATTGACACAGCTAATGTGCATCTTGATCATCTTCTGATATTGATTGTTGCTGCTCCGAAAGAAAATATATTTCCAAGATATGCTGTGTGCATTTGGATAATTGTGTCCTGGCCACTTTTTTGGAATCGCTTGCAACTACTCATGAATTTGAAAAAAGAACATAATAAATGTCCTCAGTGAAAATAAGGCTTTCTTTCGTCTAACTCAGTGTTTCTCAGTCTTGTCCACTTTGAAATGAGTGGACTATAGAGTCTAAATGGGTGGACATAACAGAGTTGATCTTAGAGGCACAGAATTAAAATCACGTGAAGTATTAGTTCCTGTTTATAAAGCCTTAGTAAGAACATAGCTGGAATAATGCATCTAGTTTTGACTATCACATTACAAAAATGATGTGGAAACTTTGGGAAAAGTGCAAAGAAGAGCAACTAAGATGATTAAAGGCCTGGAGACAAAAGATAACATGAAGAAGGATTGCAGGAACTAAGTATGGCCAATCAAGAGAAAAGAAGGGCTCGGGGAGACACTATAGATTGTTTCAATATTTGAGGGGCTGCCACAAAGAAAAAGGGGTCAATTTATTCTCCAAAGTACCAGAAGGCAAGACAAGAAACAATGGATGGAAACTTATCAAGGAGAGAAGCAACCAGGAATTAAGGAGAAACTTCCTAACAGTGAGGATAATTAACCAGTGGTCTTCAGAAGTTGTGGGTGCTTCAACCACTGGAGGTTTTAAAGAAAAGATTGGACAACCACCTATCTGAAATGGTATAGGATCTCCTGCTTGAGCAGGGGATTAGATTAGATGACCTAGATGAGGGGTTGCCCCAAAGAAGAGACGGTCAACCTATTCTCCAAAGCACCTGAAAGTAGAACAAGAAGCAACGGATGGAAACTAATCAAGGAGAGAGGCAATCTAGAACTAAAGAAAAACTTCTCAACAGTGAGAACAATTAACCAGTGGAACAGCTTGCCTCCAGAAGTTGTAGATGCTTCATCACTAGAGGTTTTTAAGAAAAGACTGGACAATCACTTGTCTGGAATGGTATAGGGTCTCCTACTTCAGCAGGGTGTTGGATTAGAAGACCTCTGAGGTCCTTTCCAACTCTATTATTCTATATTCTATGTTCTAGATTTGCTCACTCTATTCTGATTGATTGGCTGATTGATTGATTGATTGATTGAGTTATAATCCATCTGGAGGATACCATGATGGTGCAATCAAGATAAGCCAATGATGTGACTTGGTGGGAGCCTCAAAGGTCCCTTGGAACAAGATCTTTGCGCCCTCTACCTGGTGGCAAATCCTGTTTTTTTTTTCCCCCACCTCACTTTCCTGCAATGAAACCCTAAGATATGGAAGCTCCACCACCTAATATTTCTCCACAACCAGCATCTCTTCAACTCTTTTTCATGCAGTCAGTTTCTGATTTATGTCGGTTCTTTCGGCTACCCATAAGAAAGCACGGAAAGGGAATTGCAGATCGCGATTTCTATAAATAGCCTGCAACATCGGGAGTAAAGTTGTGGCACAGATCAATAGCCTGTCGCAAGGAGAGCTCCGGCTGACATCTCCCCCAGTGGGGACAGAGATGCCGAAATGAGTTGCAAATTCTGTGGGTGTTTGTGTCTATCTAATTAACAAAGGGTGACTGGGATCAATAGCAATGAAGGAGCTCAGTTAAAAATAGAACTCAGGCTGGAGATGCAACCTGCGGGCAGCAGCTTGGAATGAAAACGTCCTCTTGAATGATTATCCATTTTGGCCAGAAAGGAATGCTAAATGCTGCAAGGAAGCATTGCAGCTTCCTACCTCCCAAACAACACCCAACCAGAGGGAGAAAAAGCATGCAACGCTAAGCCCTGGTAGGGGTCATTGTTACAAAACCAGGGCCACTTCATTTTTCTGGGAAAATTGTTACCAACGTTGGGCATTTCTCTCCCTTTTACGAACTGGATTGGTTTGTTTGTCTTGTTTTTTAAGAGGATTATTTTCTCTGGAATGAAATGTAGAAAGGGGTCCATCAGTGCCAGACTTCTAAAACACCAAGCTGGCAACATCAGCAGGATCTTCTCGAATCCCTCATCTCCCCCTACCCTAATCCTGGTCTTGTCCATTCCTTGTTCTTTTTCATTGAGAAAAAAACTCTGTATCTATATACCACTTGGTTCTCTTTCTTCCCCCAGGTTAAGATTTTATTTTATTTTATTATTTCTTTATTATTTTATTTTATTCTATTTTATTTTTATTTTATTTTTTAAATGTGTTGGCCATCTGTGATTGCAAGGTCACTCTGGGCAGCTTACAATCTCAAAGTAAAACCATGCATTAATAAAACCATATAAAAAAAGGTAAAGGTTCCCCTCGCACATATGTGCTAGTGGTTTCCAGCTCTAAGGGGTGCCGCTCATCTCCATTCCAAAGCTGAAGAGCCAGCGCTGTCCAAAGATGTCTCCATGAAAGATGTGGCCAGCATGATTAAATGCCGAAGTCACACTGTTACCTTCCTACCAAAGTGGTCCCTATTTTTCTATTTGCATTTTTACATGCTTTTGAACTGCTAGGTTGGCAGAAGCTGGGACAAATAACAGGAGCTCACTCCATTATGCGGCGCTAGGGATTCGAACCACTGAACTGCTGACTTTTCTGATTGACAAGCTAAGCATCTTAGCCACAGAGCCACTGCGTACCTTTGACAGAAACATTGCAAACATTCAATCAGTTTTGATGGTGTCAATGTGGTCAACATCTGGTCCAACCTGAATTCACTCTCTCCTTCTATTTTTATTCTGCTGTATTGATTATGCATTTTAATTATTATTCCACAGAGCTGGCATGGGGCAGCCGAGATGACATCACGTCACAGCTCTCAAGCCAAATGTCTCTGTGAGAAGCAGCATGTAAGACCTGAAAGATTTTATTTGTCAGAGATGGAGAGGGAGGGGGGTCTCATCATAGAACAGCATGATTTTCTCTCCCACTCTCGATCACAGATTCTGCCAGAACTTTCCATGACTGCCGCTGGCATCTTTCTCACCAGATTTATCACATCAACTCTCTTCTCACTGGCAAGCCGAATATTAAATTTGAGTGTGAAGGCATACAAAACATGGTTTGGGTTTGCACATAAGACTAGACTAAGTTGGGGTTGGATAATGTGCGATCAGCCTCATATATTGGGAGCTGAGCTATTATCTGAGTAGGTTGTGTGAATGGGGCCCTCACACTTAGGAATCACACTTAGAATCCTAAGACATAGAATAGCAATAGCACTTAGACTTGTATACTTCTTTATAGCACTTTCCAGCCCTCTCTAAGTGGTTTAGAGAATCGGCCTCTTGCCACCAACAATCTGGGTCCTCATTTTACCCATCTCGGAAGGATGGAAGGCTGAGTCAACCTGAGCCTGGAGAGAATTTGAACTGCCAAATTGTAGGCAGATGGTTGCAGCAGAAGTAGCTGGCAGTACTGCAGTCTAACCACTGTGCCACAGAGGCTCAAGTTTTGAGTCCAACTCTCTATCAATACTTAGATCCAGGGATAGGCTTCAAAAATTTTAGTAAAGGGTTCTCTGCTTGGTTGCTGGGTGGACGTGGCCATGGTGGGCGTGGTCTAGTCAGCCTCCTGCACCACAGCAGGGGGGTCAATTTTTTGCCCTCCCCGGGCTCCGAAGGCTTTCTTCAAGCCTCCCGGAGGGTGAAAATGGCCTCCCTGGCCTCCGGAGGCTCTCTGGAAGCCGGAATCAGGCCCATTTCCAGCCTTCCCAAACTTCCAGGAGGCCCTTTTTTCACCTTCCCTGAGCCTCCGTGCATATCTTGCACTTACCTGCATCCAAAATGGGCCATGTGGGAACTCCTGGAAGGGGAGGGGAGGGGCAGGGTGGGGTGACCCAGCCAGAAGTGGGATTTGGGGGTTCTTTGAACTGTGCAGAATCTTAGCTAGCCCCCCCCAAACCCTTGTGAACCTCCAGCAGCCCACCCCTGCTTAGATTTTCCCAATCAAATAGTTGCCCAGCCTTTGAAAACTGTAGTGAATTTCAAATCCAAGAGGCTATTACGTAATGGGTCTCATCAATACCATTAGGTGACAACTCCTTTTTTGTAACAGCTGCATTAACCAACTCTTGAAAGGCTGACTGTCCCTCCCTGTATCTTCATGTGAACTAGAGACACCCTTGTCCAAGACATTTTTTCAAATTGCTTTCTTGGCCTGGGCTCAAGCCCTATTTATCTTACCTTGGTAACAGAATAACATAGTTGGAAGGGAACTCGGAGGTCTTCTAGCCCAACCTCCTGCTCATGCAGGAGACTCTATACCATTTCAGACAAATGGTTGTCCAGTCGCTCATCTTCAAAACCTCCAATGATGGAGCACCCACAACTTCTGAAGGGAAGTGATTCCACTGGCTAATTGTTCTCATTGTTTGGAAATTCCTCCTTAGTTCTAGATTGGTTCTCCCCTTGATTAGTTTCCATCCATTGCTTCTTGTCCTGCCTTCTGGTCCTTTGGAGAATAGGTTGTCCCTTCTTCTTTTGGGCAGCCTCTCAAATGTTGGAACAGTGCTATCATGTCACCCCTAGTCCTTCTAGATATAGCCAATTCCAGCTCTTCCTCCTGTTCTTCAAAACCATTTCCTAAGTCCCTACACCAGGGGTCTTCATACTTGACAGCTTTAAGACTTGTGAACTTCAACTCCCAGGATTCCTTCTCCAGTCATGTTAGTTCAGGAATTCTGTGAGTTGAAGTCCACAAGTCTTAAACTTGCCAAGTTTGAAGACCCTTGTCTACACCTATCCTGATCTTTCTCAAAAATGCTTTTTCTTTTTTTCTTTTTTAAAATTTTTTATTCTAGAAAAAAACATTTATTTGACATACATTTAAAACAGACAAATCTATCTATCTGTCTGTCTATCTCTATCTATCTATCTATCTATCTATCTATCT
>BHFT01012760.1:0-30054 GCA_004320025.1 Laticauda laticaudata
GGAATATGTGAATGAGGGCCTGAGGAAGCAGTGGTGGTCAGCATTATAATGCTTTAGGAAATCTATGGGTTTGATCAGGAATATGGAAAGCAGGAGGATAATGGTCAAAATCCAACGCCCATCCTAGAAAAAGCAATACAAGAGCACAAGACAGCAGATGGCAACAAGATTGGCTTGAACTCCTGAAACCTCAAGATAATGGGGTCCCTCCTATATCTGATATAGCACAAGTATCAAAACTCGACCACATCACAATGACATCCTGTGATGTATCGCAATGTTTTTTGCCTTTGCGGAGTTGGGGTAGGCGTGGTCTGCATGTGACTCATTTGGCCCACGGACCACCAGTTTGACACCCCTATGATATAGAGAAGATGACATGCAGAATGAAAACTGAGCTGAGATCTATCGTGTGTTTTTCCCTTATAAAATGCATTTTGAATCTGAGAGGGAATGGACTTTCTAAACTGGCAAATCTGGCATTGATACACGGGGTGGAAACTGGATTTCTTTGATGGCCAAATCAACATTGTAGTTTTCCTCCACAGACTGGCGATGGAGAGCAGGGAGTAGAGAGGGGGAGCCAGGACGGATGCCTTCTGCAGCACCCTGCCAGCTAATGTAAGATGAGGAAGGGCTGCACGCAGCCTCTCTGCTCCTTGTTTTCATTCTCCATGACCTCCTGCAGATTCTGCCAGCTGAAAACAGGCCATTTTTGGCCAGCAGAGTGCTGCAGGAGGCTAGGGAAGCAAAAAATGGGCCATGGGGGAGTACACATGCAGCCCATTTTGGCCAGCAGAGGCACCGCAGGATAGTCCTTTGGTATTTCCAGGCTGGCCCCACAGGCTGTTTTAAGCACCCTGCAGGCCAGATCCGGTCAGTGGGCCTTGAGTTTGACACTCCTGCACCAGTAGAATCAAAGCAGCAGGGTGAAAATTCTGCAATTGTACAGCCATGTGAAAAGACTTAGCTCCTCCTCCTTTTTTTTTTCTGATTGAAAGGAGTGAGCCCTTTAGAAGGTTTTACACATACATTGAATTATTTTCTTGATGCTGAAGGTAAAATTGCAGATGCCTCTGGATTGATTTATTATAAGAATTTATACAGCCACCCATCTTGCAATCATTACTCTGGACAGCAAAGAGAAAATTATTGACAGGAGATATAAAATATTTTTGAAGTAGGACATATGAGGTACCTGGTAACTTTTGATGCACAGTGCAAATTTTGGATAAAGATAAAGGATTCCAATGGTCTCAGAATTGGCTGCTCTAAGAGTCCCCCTCCCTCTCCCCAGAGTAGCTTATAGGTTAGAGAGGGGATTGCACAGAATCTATCTTGCTATCACCTGTCAAGTTTTACAAGAGTCCACTTTGCGACCTTTCCTAAGGGATAAACAAAATCCACAATTACCCGATGAAGAAAATTTGCTTTTATAAGGCTGAACCTGCAGAATGGGGCCTTGGAAGTGGCAATGCCTGATCCAAAAGGCACATGAATGGGGACAATGTCAATAGCCTAAGTTTTAAAACAAATAAAAGTAATAAAATAGCATCAAAATTAAGCAAAGCACAAAGAAAAAGAAAAAAACCACGGAAGATCTCTCAACAACCCAGATAGGTATCTTGACAGAATAATTATGGTCCAAAGCAACTGGCAAAGCTAACACATGGAGACATTGCTATGTTATGGTAATTTGTGTTAATAGAGTTGTTTGCTGAGTGTGGTATGTTTTTCCCTAGTGTCTTCATACAGACAGTCTTTGACTTATACCCACAATTGAGCCCAACATTTTGATAGCTTTTTGCCAAAGTTATTAAGCAAATCACTACAAAAGTGAATCATGCAGTCATTAACTGAATCTGGCTTCCTCCATTGATTTTGCTTCTCAAAAGCCAGTTCAGGTTACAAAAAAATTATCACATGACCCTGGGGAAGTGCAATTGTAATATATATGTTGGTTGCCAAGTCCTGAATTTTGATCACGTGAAAAACTGGTCGTTTTTACAGTACTGTTTTTACAGTGCTGTTGTAACTCTGAAGTCACTAAATGAATGACTGTAAGCCAAGGATTATTTAAAATAGGTTTTTCCTATTTTTCCTTTCCCTTGTCTTATTATTTAATCTTTATACAGTTTGTTTCATATAATTATAAATGTATACATGTATTTTAATTATATATAAAATGTTATAATTTTAAAATATTTCATCTTTTATGCGATACTGACACATTCAGCTACTCAATTTGTGTAGTATGTTATTAAAAAAGTAAGTTGTAATTTAAAAAAATAATACAATTATTTTTAAAAAGAAATAAGAACAGAGTGCACACATGAATGATTATAGTATTTTCAGAATTTTTTTTCCTGCACTACTAAAGGTAACAATCTTTATATATGTGGGAGAGAAGTAAAACCTGTGACTGTATTTGCAGCATCTTGCTCTGCTGGTCCAGTTTCCTGGGTGAAATTGATGGAAACTTCCCCAATTCCTGGCAATAAATATCACCTTTTCGAATTGCTGTAATTTATACAGGCCCAGGCTTCCCTGGAGGATGGATACAGCTTGCAGAAGTGAGGAACTGTTAATTCCCCTTATCAATGGTTTTATAGTTGTCATTTTGAAGGTGGATAAAGATTCTGCAGAGTGTGCAAAAGATCACCTAATTTTTTTGTAATATGTTTCTTCACCCAATTTCTTCATAAAATATTGACAGTGTCTTTGCTGGAAGACTTAAAACTGTATTACCTTTAACAGTACATCTCATGCAATCTGGTTTATAAAAGAACATCAAACATTGGATAATATATTATCTGTGGATATATTGAACATGCAGTATATCTGAATATCTCCAAACATATTTGGCTGTGGTTGCTTTGCTGCAGATGGAAAAAAAACACTGAAAATGGTTTAATACAGATTTAATACAACTTGCTCATTTTTAGGGTTATTTTATTCATTGGAATAAGTTTAAATAGTTCTAAAGTTTCTGTGAATACAGTACAGGAATGTACAAAACCAGACAAGGTTCATTTAAAGCAGATGTCTCTCCAGTAACTTGACAGAAAATCCTACCAGTTTTCAGTGGTCAAAACCCCTATGAATTGAGCCCCAAACATTACAGAAGCTACTGCCGGGTCTCCAGCATCAATATACAATAGCTCTCCCTCAGCAACAGGCTAATGCATCATACACCAATAGCTGAGTAGTCTCCATTGTCAGCTCATGTAAACTTGCTGCAGTAATCATAGAGCAGGGGTCTCCAACCTTGGCAACTTTAAGATTTGTGGACTTCAGCTCCCAGAATTCCTCAGCCAGCTTTGCAGGGGAAGGAAGGAGAATGAAGAAGGAAAGAAAAAGAAAAAAAGGAAGGGAGGGGGGAAGTTCTGCCTTAGCACTTGGCCACCAACAGACAGCAAGGCTCTTCTGGAGGATAAGGGATCTCCCCAGCCTTGCCTGGGGAGTACCAGTACCCCTGACACAAGTGATGTTGAGCTGGCCATGCCCACCCCAGCCACTCCCCTGAGGTCAAACACAACTCTGATGTGGCCCTCAATGAAATCGACTTGGCAGTTTGAAACCTAACCTCTATCTTAGGAACCTTTCCACCAGATGAAAGACTGGACCCTGGACAATAGTGACCTGGCATAGTTGTACCTACTGAAGGCGTCTGCAATCAGGATTATACTACTATTTTTTTCAAGCTTCAGGAAGCACCCCACCTCCAAGCTCCCAATTTCTCTGATCCACACTGGCTGGTTTCCCATAAGCCCAAGTCCAACAGCAATCCAAGTCTCAATACAGTTATGATCTTACTACCTAGAGTGGGGCTGTCAAACTCACTGCCTACAGCCTGGATGTGTCAGGCGCTGGCCACGCCCAGTTTAGCAAAGGGGAAAAAAATTGTGATATGTCACATGACACCATGGGTTTGACACCCCTGACCTAGAGCTTCATCCACTTTCTCAAAAACCAGATGCAAAAGTGAATCCCATACTATGTGGTGCTTGATTCCCAGACTGAAATCATTTGGAAGCTGTCTTGCCAAATGCTTAGCCTGCTTCTTCCAAAGGTGCACTGGGCATTTGATTAAACTGATTCCCATTTCTGGAAAAAATGCCCAAGTACTTTTGAAATCTAACAGTATTCATAAGGTGCTTGCAAGAATCAATGAAACAAACCACAGGGATGGTCCACTCACCCTCACAGGTCTAGACGAACCATAAATCAATCAGAAAGACCACATTACAATAATTTCCATATTCAGATTACATTTTCAGACCGGCATTAACCTGTGAAGTGAAGTTCAAGTCTTATCTATGATCTCTTTGGTGGGAGGGACCAGAGATTACCTGAGACAAAATCATGGTTATCACTGAATTCATGAACTCCCAAGCCCTCAACACTGAAAACTAGGAAAACTGCAGACTGATAATGCAGTCCAGGAGAAGACCTTTCCATAAAGCTACAGTAGGTGGGAATATACAAGCAGAATCCCTAACTTGTTCCTGTAGCCTAAGCTCATTTAAAGACATTCACAGACCACTGTTGCTTACATGTTCATCTTCAGTTTGCTTCTGAGGATTATTGTACTCATATTCCTTCCTTGTGGACATCATAGCTAATGCAGGACCAAAATTCCAAAAAGCAAATTTCTGTGAGAATGGCATTACTTCCTTTTCCCACCCAAGTTTGTGAAATTATCTGGGTCCATCCATTCATCTACAAACAAATAATGAACATAATTATTTATTAATTGAGATAGGACTTACTGGAAGAAGCCTCAGATATTGGCCACCAGCAATCCAAGTCATCTTCATCACCGATTACTATTTTGAATTTACTAGCATGAGATATTAACAGTCTCCAAAACTATTACACATAATCCTTGATTTATGACCAAAATTGGACCCAAAATTTCCATTGCTAAGCAAGACAACTGTTCAGTGAATTCTGCCCTATATTACAACCTTATGTTTATTAATACAATTTATTTACCTGCATATTATCCCATTGGAATTTGAATATCCTATTTTTGGTAAACTGAATACATATAGTACATATTATTTCCCCATTCTTTTACCTATTTATTTTTATTGCTTTATACTTCACATTTTTAACCAATATTTTCTCAGAGGAGGACATTCACTGATGAAAGTCAGTTTTGTTTTGAAATGGTGATAAAATGTGAATAGGTATACAGATTTAATAAAATCTCTCAAAGTAGCTACCACTCAAATCTGATTCCACTTGTAAAATGTGGAACTTTTATGATTCTTTAACAAAGCCCAACAAACCACACAATATCACACCATATGCAACTACAGCTGACAACATTCCGCTACATTCCATTCTTTGTTGTCAACACATTTTTAGGGCATGTAATAAATTCTTTCTATTACTTTTGGTATAGTCCACAACAGAGCAGATATTTCAGGACTCTTAGACAAATATATATATTTGTCAATATGCCTGGCAGCTAAGAAGTAACATGTTTCACCAAATATATAAAGCTGATTCCTTTAGACGTTGTTAAACAACCTTTTCCTCAACTAAAAGCTCCAATGGCACAGTGATTTCCAAATAATATTTTTGCCAAAATAAAATATAAATACCACCAAAACAAAACAAAACAAAAATTTGTATGGTTTCCATGTGTGGGAAATGTAACTGTACCACAAGCATTGCTCTTGCATTTTGGAGCCAATATCTGCATGAATCTACTCCTAGTCAAAACACAGAAAAGTGAAACTCCTTGCGATGTAATAGCAGGTTCATGCTCTGGTTATCTGTTGTCTGGTCATGGCTAAGACAAACTATTTGTTATATTCATCAGTGATATCAGTAGATAGATTACTAATTAATAATTATCTTTTTCATTGCAACACACATGATTTATGACTTTTCTCTTCAATGTTATTGTTTGCTCATAAAGACAAGATTGAGTACCCTTGTGTGTAATTGATAAAGCCTTCTCAGCTTATTTCTGATAACAGCCTTATAAATGGGCCCATTTATCTTTCTTTTCCAAATTCCATAATTTTTCCTGTTCTTATAGAACTCTGAAAGCCCATTTATTTTCAAGCACTTTGTTTGATAAAGGTGTCTATCTGATGCATACCTTACCCATTATTTCTACCACATACTGTTTCCCTTTCCCTTTTAATCTATATTCTATTTTCAAGTGTCATCTCCCTGGTTTTCTGAACTGCAAAATCTGCAGTGATTAGATTAGTTCAGGCATATAAAAAGAATGCAAGAACCGCAGTGTTGTCCACACAAAGCAACCTTTCTGCAAGTTGATGAGTTTTGACTGTCAATGTTTTTAATCTTAAGTAAATGTTCTCCTAAGATGGTGCCTTTGTTCCATTAAACTTCTAATGTGGGTTTAAGATGGCAGTCTCATTTGGTTTAGAGTTCTTTATATGTGAAGAAACTGTTCAGTATCTCCACAATAAAGAGTTCTGCTTTGATCGCCTTATCAATTCGGGTATTTTGATTCAGTTGTTTACATACAATACCTTGAATGGGTCAGTGCACTACATGTTGGGGTGTGCAGAGTGGAAAATAAACATGCTTGGGGAACAATAAGGTTTTGGTTGTCCTTATGGCAAACTGTCTTACAAATTCCAAAATCTGACTCTTTTTGTAGACCTATTCTTGGAAAAGAGCACTGCACGTGGCTGATGACCTTGTTTATTCTAGCTATATCTTATTCAAAAGTGTTATGTGAAAAGTTTAAATTGTCCTAAGCCATAGTGGGAAGCAGAGGTCAATATTTATAGATCCACCTTGTGACAATTAGAACTAGTTTAGATTTCTTTAATCAGTTTCTGCACTTAATTTTGCTCATTATCTTATTTTTCTTTTGCACATTACATAGTCCCTGAAAAGTATATCAAATAGACAAAAACAACAATCTCTACATAATGGCAATTTATGTTTTACAGGGTATATTCAGGTACCAATTCTCTAATACCTATTTTCTCTTTTCTGAATGTATGGTGCTTTGCTATATCAATTATATTTGTCTACCCGAGGTAATAATCCTCACCAAGAATACTCATATCAATCTTAGAGATTTGAAAAAAGTTAATACTGTAATATTCTCTAGTGAAATTCAAAGCATATTAATATTGGTGTACAAAATATAGAATGTTTAATTTAAGCCACTTAAACCTTTAATACTAAATAAATAACAAGTTTGACTTAACAGCTAAATGTTTTTAATAACTTATGCCACCCTATGTACAAAAGGAATAACTTGTCAAATATTGTTTTCACAGGAAATATTTTGACTTGATAAAAGTACCCCATTCCCTCCATGCAGAACTCTTAAGGTTGATTAAAAGTAATCTTATTCATACAATGGTGACTATGACATTAAAGCGCTGATTAAAATTTCAAACACTGCATGGAACAAATGAGACACACATTGTTCATATTGGGTATAAACAATGAATAGACTCCAAGATGCAATGGAATTCCTTTCTATCTTATGGAGGGGACCGTATTAAACCCTGTAAAATTCATTTCCTTCTATTTTAAAATGCTCTTAAGATAAGCAATTAGTCATAATACATATTAAGCTAAAGGTCAAAAAAGACAGTGAGATCCAACAGTGTTCAATCCTTTATATAACTTACTAGATATATCCTGAGAGATTTTAGGGCAGATCACCTTTAACTTTCCCTCCCCCAGGGTCACATACCCAAACTCAGGCATTTAGCAATACAGCTACATTTATAACAGTCATGTGACGGTTATAGTTTTGACAAAAAAAACAATATTTACTTTTGGTTATTTGCAAAATTGTTTCCATAGCAAACCAATGGGTTCATTACAGCCGCAGCACTGGGTTAATGATTGCATCCCCAAAGGTCTTAAAATGAGGTCTGTCATGTGACTGATCAATTTTGACATATAAGTTATGACATACAACCATAATGAGCAAGTTTCATTGTAGTTGTATGTTGAGAACTATCTATAATTGATCTAACAGAGTTCTCCTGAAACATTATATGTAGTCCTCACTGACACTGGGACTGGCAACTCTGTCACTAAGTGACACAGTCACTAAGTGAGGCATCACATGAATGTGATGGACTCATGACTTCACTTGCACTGTGTTTAAGTGAAATATCACATAGTTTTACTGCTGAGTTTCCCATTTATTCTGCTTTTTGGAAGCCAGTTGTGAAATGTGCAGCTGGTTGCTCCACCGTCGTAAACACTCACTGGTTGCAAAGTGACAGAATCTTAATCACATGATTGCAGTGCTGGTGTAATGGTTGTAAATCAGTTATAAAGTTACTTTTTCCAGTGTCATTATAACTTCAAAATCGCTAAACTGGGCAACTGTTAAGTGAGAACTACCTGTACTTAACTCCATATAGTTGGACTAGATACCACTTTCGCAAATTCTAGACCAAACCTAAGAACAAGTAACTAGAAAAGGGAATTGAAATTAATGAGTCTCCACTGTCTTTGTCCCTTCATTAGAAGAAACTCTTATCTATATAAAGCAAAAGCATTTCTGCCTTTTGTACTTTTTCCTCTGAGGTTCTCCTTCCATCTGTCGATCTTTGTACTTTCGAAAAGTTAGTTTCAGTAGTGCGTTGTATGGAAATTGCCTCCTACCCCATGGTTTGCTTCAGCTCTGCAGGGTTGGTCAAGACATTTTACTACCTGAGGTAAGGGGTAAATTATGCTCCTTGCATTAATATAAAAATTCACATTGCCCAGGATGAATTATTTCATAACTGAGTAAAAAAAAACTCCAAGCACACCTCTCACTCCCTCACAATAATGCAACCAATCAAAAGACCTCAAAAATCTGCCTCATGATTGTGTATACAGAAAATATTTCTTTCCTTATCCTGCACTGCCTGGAATCTGGACATGGATGAAAAATTCCCAATGTCAGTTTAGCTCAGTGGTAAAGGAGAGGGAGGGGCAAAGGACACAATGGTGAAGGAGTTTCATTATCTAGTGTCAATGGGGTGAACAGGTTTTACTGGATTGCCCCTGGTGGAGACTGACTCTGAGGGAGAGGAGGAACAGCCGACAGGGAGTGGAAGTGTGGCTCCCATGGTTGTGGAAGAGGCTGGGGAAGGGCAGAGGTCAGCTGACAGTAAGAGGAGGACCCAGGTCCATCCCCTATCCATCCTAGGGCACGCAGGGAGGAGAGGATAAGGGAGAGACATGGTCTAATCAGGAAGAGAGGGCCTTGATCCTCTTCATGGGCTACAGCTGTGACAACTGAATAAGAGTATGGACCTGCGTACCGGCAAACACTGGAAACAAAGCATGTAAATATCTCTAGTTTATAGTTCCTCCCTGAGTTTGGCGTCCTTCCAAGTGTTTGTGGACATCCTCCAGCCTTTATCTTGCCTGGTTTGTGTTGCTTTTTTCCTTCTTTGTGTAATTGTGTGGGAGTTTTTTTGTCTTCTGTCAAAGATATTCGGAGCTTGGAAGCAAAGTAAAGGAATAAAAGGAGCTTCACCTGTTTTCTCTGACTGTGTTTGTTTTGTATCCCACCCTGGGTCATCACATTTAAGCACAAGCAACTGAAAATAAAAATGGGAATGATGAATGAGAAAAAACTTAAAAGCAGTAATAATGGCACTTTCCCAAAACAGGAGACATATTCCAAGAAATAAGTATCAAACAGCCTCTAAACAACTATGGTATCTGGGAGTCAAAGAGGCTATAAATTTAAATAATATCTGCAAGGAATACCATTTGCTTATAAGCAAGAACAGATAAGACCACAAAATAGACTAAGTAAATAGAAAATGAAGAAGCTAAAGTACTCTGGGATTTAAGAATTCAAACGATAGGCACCTGCCACATCACACACCAAAATTAATAGTTGTAGACAAAAAAGATTTTTAAAAAATCTCTGGGCAGTGGATTTGGGATTACCTGGAGATAGAAATATAGAACAGAAAGAACTGAAGATCACAACATACAAAAACCTGCAAACAGAATGACTGTGGCAAAAGAAAGCAAAGATAGTATCAGAAATAATAGGCTCCTTGGGTGCAATCCTAAAACATCTGGAGCAACACTTGAACATCACTGGTATTGACAAAAACAACATCACTCAATTGCAAAAAGTAACTTTGCTTGGAAAGGCTTACATCCTTCAATACTTTTAACATAATTAAACGACATCATCAGTCTACATCAGGTCCTTGAAAAGGACTCAATAGGTTGACAAAAAATGCCAAATCAGTCTGAACATGTGTGTGGCAAAACATAATAATAATGGCAAAAGTGATTTTCTGATCTACCATCTTCTCCCATTTCTTGGTTGAAGCAGCCTAAAACCTTGGAATGATATTTTATCCAAATTAGCCGGAGCCGTGGTTAATGCTAAGCAGGGCTGAGCTCATTGCTAATTGAAAGTAATCCAGATTTTTATGAAAAAGAAGGCTGCTTAGCCCCAGAACAGTTCTAATTTTACACTATAAAATAAATCACGCAACTGAGATGGAATTCACGAGAGATACTACAGTTTATCACCGAATTTCAAAATACTTCTAGAGGGCAGGCATAAATTCGTGGTAGATCTTCCCTATATTATTATAGCCTATGCAGATAGTAACCTTCCAACATTATTTTGGGGGGATTGAGGAGGAGGCATAAAGCTCCCAGGTCTTTTTGACAATATCATTAGTAGTAATAGAACTATAAAAATGCTGTCCTTTTGGTGCTTTGGGCTTCATGGTAGATGAGAGCATTCAGATCCTTGCCCAAGGATCCAAGCAGTAAAGTGGAAATGATTGCTATCGTTCAATCCATTTCTTCATAATAATATGCTTGGTCAGGAAAAGAGAATGTAGTGTGTGTATCTCAGTAGGTCATTTGAAACTGTGATGGAGTTTATTCATTTATATGTGAAATTTGAGCCACAGTTTATTCACCTATAAGCTCAGCATTGTGAACTATTCAGAAAGTGGCCTTCGGGCACCATATTCTATCATCATATATACCTTCAGAACAGATCCAAGAAATGGAAAATGCATAAAAAGCTATTGTCCATAACCTGGTGAGAAATTAAACCCATTCAGCCAGAAATGACAACTTTCTTCACAATAACCCAACATTTTGGGGGATGGGAGGTCATTTTTTCTTTTTTTGTTTAATCATAAAACTATTTCAAGTCAACTTCTAGCTTAACCACTGTTTCACTGTTTTAAAAATACTAAAAAAGCAATTCATTACAAACTCTCCATGGTTTTACCTTACCTAATGCAGTTAATTTAGCTCATATCCTGCATTCTTTATAGTGTTACAGGCAACCATAAGATGGGAAGCAATTTATTAATAACAGAACATGCCCTACAGCTTGTTCAGTTACATCTGAAAACACTTCCAGAATGATAAGATACCCGGGGCTCTGAATTACAGCATATAGTGAAAGTTAATAATATATACTATAGTTCTTTTATTCCCATTCAGTCCCTCAGTAGCCAAGTGGAGCTAAGTGCTTTAGACAGAAAATGTCTACGACTTTTGGGATGGGAAATAATTTCTTAAATATCTACTGAAAAGTAGTTTTCTTCCTACACTGATTAACTTTATAATATCACTGACTCTATACTCCTAATTTGTCTTGCTTGTGATTTATGTAATCAACTAATTTTAAACATGATGCAAAAACGGCGACCCAGTTTCCCCAAATAAAATGTTAACACAAATAACTAATAAAAATTAGAATGTACAGATTTTTCATTCAAGGAATAAAATGTATGCTGCTTTCCTTATGATTCAATGTTTCTTCCCTATGGAAACTTCAGTATTCAACAAATGCAGCAGTATCACTGCATCTGCAGGGTGGAAAAGTATATATAGAAATTTATGCCTCTCAAGTGTATAATAAAGGTATGTTTCTTGACCAGTGATATATGCATTCCTGGAAGCACTCAGGAGTAACCAAGAAGTACTGCAATTTCACTCCTCAAATTAGGATAGAGCCATGAGAAAATAGAGAACAGAGGTGGTGGGACATGGAGAACGTGGTGCAATGGGACTGAAGATGTCCTGATTCACGTCTACCCTCCATTATGGAAGGTCAGGGGATGAATTGGGGCCACTGTGTCAGGCCACCTTGCTACTGATAGTTCTCGCTTAACCACACTAATTGGGACCAGGAGATCTGTCATTAAGCGATGTGATCATCAGTTGAAAAAACACAGGATCACAACCAGAGTGGTATTCATCAGGTTCTGGAGAACCAGTAGTGGAAATTTTGAGTAGTTTGGAGAACTGGAAATACCACCTCTGACTGGCGATTTTACAGTATCCTTCCCATCAAACCCATCAAGCCATGCCCACAAAACCAGTAGTAAAAAAATTTGAATCCCACTACTGATCACAACATTTAGCAATGGCAGTTCCAACTGTTATTATTAAGGAGGATCATACAGGTTAGTTAAATGACTACCTTGCGTGATTGACATACAATTTCCCACTAGCTTCCCTGTTAACTGCTTGCTAGAAGCTGGCATGGAAGATTGCAAATTTAAATGACATCATGGGATGCTATGATGTCATAATCATGACCAGGCACTAAAAGCACCAGATCACAATCAAGTGCTGAATCAACAGTTACGGTCAAATGGCTGCTGAATAAATGGTTGTTAAATGAGGACCACTTGCATGCAGTCTGTTGTTATAGGGGAATACTGGAAAAGGAAATGCCACATATACCTCCTAGAAGACAGGCAGGAGAGCAATCAAATAATCTCAAACACCTCATGTTAGCCAAGCATGCTGACACAAAGGAAACAAAGGACCTCAGCAGAGTTATGCCAGAGAATCAGGGATTGGAATAACAGCATACTGATTGGAGGTTAGGAATAAAAGAAAACAAAGTATGTCAATATAGTTCGTTTCCTTTCATTATTAGAATATTTCATTTTTGTTATTGTTGTTGGAAACAGCAGCAAATTCCCATTAATTATCATAGTTTGAACAATCTTGGTTGATTGTCAACAGTATGGCTTTTGTAATGTACCTTGATAAACGTTAATTGCCAAATGGCTACAAACTTTATTGGAAAAGTGGGCTTTTTTCTTTTTAGTTTGGTGAGAAAATCTTTGGTAAAGACATTGATTAGGTTTAAGATATGAAACTACAGAAATACGGTTAAACCTAATGCAGCAATTTTAAATAAAAGGATGTGAGAGATTATTATTAGGTAGATTTATAGCTCACATTTTACTGAACGTGGTTTAACTTTGCTTTTTCCATTTCTGTTATCAAAACAGCCACTTTATAAGTTGAGCTGATTGCACCAGGCAATTTTCATGATTGAGTTTGGACTTCGAACAGGGCCTATTCCAAAACTTCACTCCCTCCATCCCATTCATTTTCCTGACAAATCAGCCAAGCTTCATTTGGGCTTGCAAAGATTCATTTGTTCTTAACTAAGGAAATTATTACATCTGGAAAATTTTAGACATGGCATTTACTATTCTAGTTTGACATGTTTCCTAAAACAATCGCTATGATTTCCCAACATGCTGCTTGAAGGACATATATTGAAGGACTCATACATTCTTTGAATTGGAGCATTTTTTTGCAAATTGCCAATGATGACTAAAAACTAAATTTAGAACATTGTATTTACATACTGAAAGAAGAAATCATTGATTTTTATAAAAAAAAAAAAGAATTCAGCCACATAGCCTGTTTTTTCCCATATGATGTTTGGAACCCTAAATTTACCCATAAAACCTATCAAACCCATTAACTCACCAGGTTTTTTAGCTTAAAATAAAACATTATTTTTAAAGGAAGTAAATGCACTATTCTCCATCAGTGTCTTTATTTTCAAGAATGTCTTCAGGTCAGATAAGCTTTTTTAAGATCATACAAACAA
This sequence comes from Laticauda laticaudata, assembly GCA_004320025.1. Taxonomy (NCBI): domain Eukaryota; kingdom Metazoa; phylum Chordata; class Lepidosauria; order Squamata; family Elapidae; genus Laticauda; species Laticauda laticaudata. The sequence goes on from BHFT01012760.1 coordinate 13,895, forward strand.
TGGACCACCATCTCAATGCTTTCTTTGCACACCATTAATCTCTTTCATTTAGAGAACTTCTGGAAAACTATAAGATCCTTCTGAGAACAGACATATCAGCATTGACTGAAAGGAAAACGGAATGCACATGGTGGTTGCCTGGAACAATCTGTTCCTAGGATGCTTTGTATTTACTTTAAATGGACTTTTAAAATTCTCCTGGTTTTTAAGTTTTATTAATATATTGATGTAAGATGAACTACATTTATAAAAATGGCACTGAACGATAGTTTGAACAATTGCAATACAAAATGTAAGTATGCAGTCTTAAAACCACACTATAAATGTTTGGAAACATTTTTAAAAGCTCCTTTCTATGATGTCCCAAGACATGCTCTGACCACTCCAATCATTTCCATATATGAGGGCCACATACAGCCTAATTTAATGTTAATTGGTTTTTTTTATGGGATGCTACACTCACATATCCCATGGCCAAATACCTTCACCAAGTTACAAGACTGCACAAAACTTTTGATTAGGTTTGCTGTTTATTGTCTTATTATTTTTTCTTTCCCCAATAACAAAATTGCCAAAGAAGCTCAAGCTTCTGGCATGAGAAGCAAAACGTCTTCAAAGAAAAAAAAACCCAGAAAATCCAGTTGCCTCTTGAAAAACCACTTTTGGGACAACAAATTGCTGTGCTAAATTGTCCTTTTTATTTTAATAAAGATGTTTGATTTGATTAATTCTGAAAGCTATTTATTTAAAGTTTGTCTTCTATAAATGAAGCTAGGATGAGAATCCAAGAACAGTACCATGTCATCCAGCTTAAGCTCTGCTACACAATATCTTTATACTACAAATAAGCAACCTGCTGCCTTGCTGTCCACTGTGCCTGAGGAAACTCCCCTTGATGTCATCCACTTCCTGTCCCTCTAACTTGATTTCTAAAGATTGCTAGAACATTTTGTTACACTTAAATGAGGAATTGGCATGAGTGAAGATGAAGCAGTAGCTTTTAGCATCAAGTTTGTTTTCCATGTACCTAGCACTCTTTAAGACAGACTGTTGACTACAGTACAATACTTTGCTTTGAAATGTCCTCAGCTACACCTACACACACACACACACACTTTCCCCCAAATGGGAAACAATATCAGAAGTTTGCCTTTTAATAAACAGGTCTCACACTCATAGTCTATGTGCCACAGGTGTCTTTCCATGTCATTTTCTATGGCATTCAGTAGTGGAGGATAGGTGATAGAAGACACCTTGCTTCTGTGCGTGGCAAGGAAAAAAGCTGCTAGAGATGGGTTGGTAGGTTGCCAGTCTCAGAGAACCCTGGCCCTTCTTTGGGCTACAGGGGTCATGGTGCCAGAGCCAGGCAAGGCACATATTGCATTCCTGGTCCTGCACTGTCGTGATTTCACAAGTGGGGCTGGAATCTGCCTCCTTACCACAATTTCTGTCTGCTGTGCTTGTGATTTTAGAATGTCAAGATAGCTTCACTCCATAGCAAAGAAATGGCCTCTGCTCCCATTTCTCTTTTAGGGCAGTCACAGCCAGAGTCTGCCATTGACCAGTGTAAAGAGGAAAAGTCTCTCCTTTGCAGTGCAGCTTTGCTTGTCTGATATGAATGATTTGGAGACGTGCTGTGATGTTCTTCAATTTTTGACATGCTGGAGGCTTCCGGGGTTGGACATTAGGGATTTCAGTGCTCAGGATAGTCCTTATCAGATGCTTGTGACAATTTGAGTTTGAGACTTATTTTAATATATGGATGGTTTGTGATTGATCATGCAAGTATACCCACCACGTTCTCACAATTGTATATGCATACGTCTACCTTAAATGATTGCCTATCCCTTTATATCTGTATTAAGGTGGATCAATGATCCACAATTTAATACTTAAATGCCTAAAATGTTGAGTTTTGCAAAAGAAATCTCGAATGGTGGGGAGGAGTGGGAGAACAATTAAGATAGAATAAACCAGAAGTGGTATTCAGCAGGTTCTGACCAGTTCTGGAGAACCGGCAAATACCACCTCTGACTGGCCCCTCCCCCTCTATTCTCTGCCTCCTGAGTCCCAGATGATTGGCTGTGTCTTCTTTTGTTGCCCTACACAGAAAAAAGGAGCTGGAAAGGAGTTAGTGGGATGAGGGTGGAAGGGATTTTTGCAGTAACCTTCCCTCAGGAGTGGGGAGGGAATGGGGATTTTGCAGTATCCTTTCCCTGCTGTGCCCACCAAGGTACGCCCACAGAACTGGCAGTAAAAAAAAAATTGAATCCTACCACTGGAATAAATGTTTAAAATAAATCAGGAGTGGAATTTTAGGGTGGGAGCTGTGCTATGCAGGCAGCTGTGCTAAGCTATGTAGTTTAAAATCAGGAGTTTCAATCTGACACCACCCTTTCAAAAAACAAATAATACAGTGTGAAATACAGTTCACCAGAATTTCCTTTTGATTTCAGGACTAAAAAGAGTCAATTATAAAGAATTCCTTCACAGGCATAAAATATGCCACCTAGCTCAAAAACAATAACTGTGGGAGGAAACTTGAGTCCTAGTGGACGATAATTTAAATATGAGCCAGCAGTGTGTGGCAGCAGCATTTTAACACAGTCCTTGGTTGTATAAACAGAGGCATAGAATCAAATTCATGTGAAGTATTAGTACTGCTTTATAAAGCCTTAGCAAGGCCATATCTAGAATACTGCATCCAGTTTTGGTCACCACATTACAAAAAGTTGTTGACACTTTGGAAAAAATGCAAGGAAGAGCAACTAAAATTATTAAAGGCCTGGAGACTAAAACATATTAAGAATGGTTGCAGGATTTGGGATTAGCTAGTCTAGAGAAAAGAAGGATTAGAGGTGAAATAATAGGATAGCAGTATCCCAGTATTTGAGAGGCTACCACAAAGAAGAGATGGGCATCTTATTTACCAAAGCACCTGTAGGACAAGAAACCATGGATGGAAATTAATCAAGGAGAGAAGCAACCTGGAACTAAGGAGAAACTTCCTAACAATTAACCAGTTGGAGTTTGCTTTCAGAAATTGTGGGTGCTTCACCATTGAAGGTTTTCAAGAGACTAGACAGCTACCTGTCTGAAATGGGGCAGGATCTCCTGCTTGAGCAATGAGTTGGATTAGAAGATCTCCAAGGTACCTTCTAGCTCTACTCTGATTGACTGATTTAACATATCTCTCTATGGCTTTTCCTCATTGCTTCTGTTTTGGCCACAACTGGCTATGCTGTTTGATCTGACTGCAACTACATCATTCAAGAATTTCTGATTTATATCCCTCTGAGCTTGTAGTCAAATCTTGATTGTTAAAAGTCAATCTTTATTTTTAAACAATTAATTGTTTAAACAAGTTTCCCATCTGTTAATTGATTTTGCCCCAATTTCCAATCTTTCTTGCCACAATTGTTAAATGAATCAGTTAAGTTAGTAACATGGTGGTTAAGTGAATCTGGCTTTCCTATTGACTTTGCTTGTCAGAAAGTCACAAAAGATGATCATATGACACTGCAACAGTCATACATATGAGTCAGTTGCCAAGCACCTGAATTTTGATCATGTGACCATGGGGATGCTACAATGGTCATATGAAAAACAATTATACATCACTTTTTTTAGTGCTGTTGGAATAGTCACTGTAGAGCTATCATTGGTCATTTTAACAATTGCCATCTGACTTTTAAAAATTACATGATTGCTACTAATGTATAAATACTTCAGGTTCACATCAAAAGAAGTTATTCTTTCTCTAATGGGGGAAAGAGATACGTATATGCTACATGAAGTAATCTGTTACTGATTTGGACTAAATAGTCTTAGAATGTTGCATTTCATATCTAAGTTAAGTTTTAAAAATAAATCAGCTGGATATAAACTAAAATCTATGTTAAAATAACATATTTTATTTAGTGTATAAAAGATAGAATTTAGTTTTCTAACCGTTTAATGAAATTGGGAAAATGCAACAGTAATATTACAAAGTTTTGTGCTGTATAAGCTGAAGTAAAAATTAAGATACAGAAGTTTCCTTACATAATGAAAATCAGTAATGAGATTTTAGTATTAACCAAATGTAAAAGCAAGTTGAATTAGAAAATGGTTATGTTAAACAAGTGCTGTTAAAGTACAGAGAATGTGGTATTTTATTCTGTGCACATTTTAAGTCTAAACAAATTCAACATTATTCCAAACTCTGTGTATCTTTTCTGAAATAAGTCCTCTGAGTTCAATGTATTTACTGCCAGTTAAATTTGTAAATGTGTCTGGCAAACATAATTTTATCCCATAGTAGTTCTGCTGAAATCTAATCACTTTTCTGTTACTCATAATTGTGCCAAATTCTGTGTGTCAGCATATAAAATGGAAATGTGATTGGGACTGTAAGTGGTAATTAAAAGCCAGTTTGGTATCGTATCAGGCTAGAAACTGGAAGGCTGTCAGTTTAGGTTCTACCATAGGCATAAGGCCAGCTGGGTGACCTTGGGCCAGTCACTTTCTTTCAGCCTGAAAAAGGAAGCAGTGGCAAATGACTTCCAAAATCTTGCCAAGAAACCTGCAGGGACTCAGGCAGGCAACGTCTGAGAATTAGGTACAATGGAACGGAGGAAAAATAGTGAATGGGGTTAGAAACATGTTTCTATCTTAGTACCTGTTGTTATTGTATACTTTTTTAAAGTTACCTGATAGCTAATGTTTTAATGTTTTAATTTGTATCAATGTTATCCCACATTAGGATTAGAGTAATGCCAGATTATTTAAATAAGCTAAATAAGTTTTAGTAAATATTGAAGGAACTATAGACATAAAGATAAAATATTACAACTGTTGTTATATAGTTAGCATTATTATTTTATTATACAAAAATATAATACATAGCTTTTAAACTCAAACAATTACTTATTTGGAGATTTTAGTTCATAATATTTTATGCTCTATATGTTTAATATCAACACCTAATATTACAAATATAAAATTACTGAAATTTGTTTTGTCTATTTTATATTCTGTGATCAAAAAATGAAAGAAATAAATTTGACTGAGTATGAATGGTTACTTTACTATAAGTGACCTGAATCCTGAATACTTTCATGTCAAATTAAGGCCAAACATTGATTGTTTTGCTAGTCCAAATTCTTTCTTAGGGATATTAAAGGAAAGTTAAATCTACTCAGTAATTTTCTTTGTGTAATACACTAAATATCACAACCTTCCTCTTACTGACTTTAATAGGACTAAATTATAATATATTTGCTTCTCCTGCTGATTTACTGAAAACTAAGTCACCTTTTGCTGTTCTAAAGTTAAATGAAGCAGTATTCTTACTTAGTTTGGTAAATCCCAAAGGAAAAAAGTAATTAACAATGTTCCTATTCTATGGAAAATATTACAAATAATTTAACTAGAGTTGGAAAGACACACTATATTCAATTTAAAAGTTTGAAGGACCACTTAAAATAGTTCTAACTTTGAAATTACTATTGTCGTGATAACTTAGCTTGAAAATTCATTTGTAAATCTTATTTTTAAAATGTCGAATAGAATTTTCCAAAAAAGGTTTAAGCAACACATTTCAAGATAAAGCACTTTTGCTGACACACATTTTATGCCTTGATAACTTTGAACTTAAAAGACTGTTAATATGATTCCTGGAAGGCTGTTAGAATTTAAAACTGTAACTTGTGTAAAATGTTGTGGTCCAAAAGAGCACTATTACAAATAATATAATGAAAAGTAGCATTTCAACATTTCAAGAGGGTTATTATTTTTTTGCGAAGATTTCTTTTAATACCTTTAGCCCATTACAAATGTCATCTTTCTTTTTAATTAATTAGTTTTTGAACAAAATGTGTATTTTTAGATATGTGTCCAAACTTGAAATACTAAAAAATACATCAAAATAGTATGGTTTCATTAAAATTCAGTACAGATGTAAATATAAGGACAGTAAAAGGATTAATTAGTGTTCTGAAACTTTGTGCTTGAACTCAATACTTTGTTCCCTTCATTTTCAGAGAGTTATAAACATGACCTGACCTCTATTTCATTCTTTGGAACAAGTCAAAGTTCAACTGCGCATATTGATGATAAGCAATTTTCTGGCCTCTAGAGTAGGTCAAGTACTTTGACACTAGTGGGCTGTACTGTACTTTGCTGAATCTACTCAAATTTCAGTTCCCTTTCATTTTTACAAGTTAAGCAAAAATATTATGAAGAAGATATACAGTATAGTCTAGTAATTGTTATCACGGCACTGTATTTCAAGAAAATCTTGCCCTAATCACAATATATGATTGGTTAATCATTCTTGGTATATTTTTACCAGGAACAACTACCCACAATTCTATTTATTTATATCATTATCAAATTTATTGCAAACTATCAGGAATATGAGTCCATTATAAGCAGTAATTAGCACAATTTATCTTACCTGAACTTTTTTCCATTACTTCCTTCTGACACATGTCTTGGACATTCACAGTACAATTCACAATGAACTCTGGTGCTGAACAGTCATTATTTAGCTGAAATTCCTCACACTGATAACATTGTATTTGCAAAGCAAATCCTAAAATAGAAAGTTTCATAGGTAGATAGCATAAGTTTTAACAAATTCTAATGCTACATTGCAATCAACTTGATTTATGTATAAATGACTAAAGATTGTATGATTTTCCAAGTTTTCCTCCTCCCTTTTTTTAAAAAAATGTGTCAATGCCCCTTGACTCTCACATATAAACTGATTCTTGCATTGGGGTCTGGCCTTGGTCTTTTGCAAATGCTGACCACACAGAAAATGTGATTTCTTCACGAGTTATTCCGCTTCTAAGTTTTCATAACCACCTGGATCTGCATCAGCCTAAATTGCATCCAGCAGGGGGCAGAATGAACAATAAGACCATGTAACAAAATTGATTTGTTTTGCTCACCGATTTTCCTCTCCTCAGAATTTTTTTTTTTTTAAGCGCTATGCTTTTAAAAAGCAAACGAACGGCGCTGGGGGCAGAGTGGACCTGGGAGCACTGTTCTTAATTTATACACTCCAGAGCTTTTCCGTGCGAAAGGGAACTGCCAATTAATTGCAAATGATTTAATTACTATTTTGCTATGCACAATTACAGCTGTAAAGCACCCTCAGTTCACCTCTTTTATCATGTAAACGAGGTCCTTCTGGAAGTTAAGGCGAGGGCAAGGAGACGCATTCAGGTATTTCACTATTCTTTTGGAGCTCTGCCCCGGCAATGAATCGAGTACCTGTGGTCGCGGGGAGGACGGGCATCGGCGTTGTTGAACAGAAAAGTGAGAAACAAAACGCAGGAGGGTCGCCTTCTATTAATCCCGTTTTCAAGATGCGCTCAGGGTTGCATTAGGGTAGCTCCCGAAGAGAAAAGGAAAGCTCGCCTCGGGCTCAAAGGGCGACCCGCTATAAATGAAGCTGATGCACCACCCATAGCGGTCCGCTCTCACTGAAGAGCCGAACGAGAGAAGGTCGGCACTCAACCTTGACTTGGAAGTGGGGGAGCCGCTCCGGATCCTCATTCCCCAAATGAGTTTGCCCCACTCAATTGGGGAGGGGGGGGAGGAGAGGAAAGGCCAGAAAGAGAGAGCCAAAGCCATCCCCAAGCTATTAAGCTACAATATTCCAAGCACTATGATTAACAAGCTCCCTTCGGCTACTTGGGAAAGGGATTGGGGAGTTCTGCCTCCCATTCCGTTAGAGGAAAGGGGGCCAGACGGGCGGGCTCACAGACGCTGCCGGGGGAGGATAACTCGCTAAAAAGCCCGCTCGTCTCTTCTTCCCAGCTCCGAGTGGGAATAGCCGAGAAAGGGGGCCAGGAAGGTGGCGGCGCTTAGCCACGGCAGATTCCCAAGCTGCCTGAAGTTGAGCCGTCCGTCTGGCGACGCGGGTCCAGAGACGAGCAAAAAGCTGGGGGGCTGTTTTCCGGAAAGAAGGGAGGGAGACAACGGCCACTGGGGTACCTCGAGCTTTGCCCTCACGCCTTCCCAGCCGGGGCGGCTGTAATGAAGCACCGTCTCCCGCTTGAGAGAAAGAAAGAAAGAGAGGGAGAGAGAGAGAGAGAGAGAGAGAGAGAGAAAACAACAACCCCAAAAAGCCTTATTGGCCGTTGCGCTTGTTGCAATAACTGTTAGGATGCGAGGCGCGCGCGTCCACCCGGCTGCCGCCCATGGCTCAAACCAGGAGGCGAGTCAGGGTGCAGCCAAGCGGCTGAGAAACAACCGCGGTCTTCGTCGTCGTCATCCCGGGATAGCTCGGAGGGGAACAGGCGAACTTTGCCAGGTATCCCTTGCCTCGGCGGGCGTCCTCCCCGAAGAAGGCGAAGCGCCAGAGGCGGGAAAAGGTGGCGAGAGGGACCAGCCTGTCCCCTCACGCGCTTACCTGGCGCCAGCAACAATCCCCAGAAAGTTGTCGTCACGGCGAGGAGCCACATCCTCTTTGGAGCCGTCGGAGGTGAAGGTGGCGTCGGCGGGCGAGGAAAACGCGCGGTCTCAGCAACAGCCCGAGCCGGGCGAAGGTCGGAGAGCTGCGCACCTCGGCTCGGACGGAGTGGCGCTGCTGCAGCCGCCGCCGCTGCGGAGAGGAGCTCCGAGGGCAGCAAGCGACGCCCGAGCCCGCATCGCCAACCTGGCCGGGCTCTTTTCTTTTCCCGCTTGAGCTCCCTCCAGCGTCGCCGGAGTTAAGAGACTGAAAGTACCACGGACGACGCCGCGCCAAGAAAAAGGAGCGCGAGGGAACGCGAGAAAGGCGCCCCCCCCGCGCAGCCCCCCTCCCTTTTCGTCGGGCCACGTGACCCTTCTCCCCCCCCCCTTTTTTTTTCTTCTTCTCCCAGCCCTTATTTTCTGAGGCGGGTAGAGGAAAAAAACTTTGGGGAAGAGGGTGGGAGCCGTCACGCTCCGGCACAGACGAGGTTGCGCCTTAAGACGTCTGGTCGGACCAGCTGCGGAGGAGGAACCAGACCAACCTTCCCGTGGATTTTTCCCGCCACCTTGCCCGCGAAGCCTTGCAACCCCTTCGGGTTATGCATACGAGGAAAAGAGAGGCCAATTTAACAGGCAGCCACGCGGGAAGAGCAGCAGTAAAGTCTCTCTCGCCTTCAGGCGCTATATCATGGACGCACCTTATTGACAGTATGGAAGTGGTGCTTTTTTTCCAGTTTAGACACCCTATTTGGGATCACTCAGAGGTCTCCCATCCAAACACGAGATGGGTCCAACGCTTCTTTAGTTTCTCAGGGGCAGCTGACGTTTGTTCGGCGTATTATTTTAGGGCAGTTAGACTAATTTTAAACGCTCGGTTACTCCTTTATCGTCTCTCAAGCCCCGCACGCTCACAGAGTCGCGCTGGCTCGCTTTTCTGTCACGCTCCTTCGCCCCTTTCTCCATCCGACCTTTTCCTTTCCTGAGTGCGCATGCGCTTCCTAAGCCCCTTTGGCTTGAAAAATTGCAACAGGCGAGATCGCTCCGAAACGGTTAATTAACATTGAGCTCCACCGGCTGCTCTCGAGTGCTTTGGGCCATGAAGGCGGGCGACGATCAGTTTTTCTCGCCCGTTCTCCCCGCCTGAAAGGATGAGGGCGTGCGTAGGCCGTGGACGCGGTTACTTGAGCTCGGCAGGAATAGCGCACAACCTGCGCAAACGCGCCTCGCTTGGGTCTCTTGTACGGTTAAAACGAGCCGATCGTTCCTCCGACTTTCCGGAAAAAGTCTCGGGTTCCGCCCGCCCTTTTGCCCCGCTTACTTTTTAAATCGTCTCAGAGCGGAAAGGCCCGGGAAATCAGTGACGGCCCTCCTCTTTAAAAAGCACTCAGTCACTCAGTTAAAGCAACGAGGGAGCCGCGCTCCTGAGCACGGAGCTGCCAAATGCGCGACTCTCACAGACAAGGGACTGCGCTGAAGGCAACCCGGGTTACGAGAGAGAAAGAGAGAGAGAGGCGCGAAAGGGGCGCCCGGTTGCGCCTCCGTGGCCACGCGCCTGAAGGGGGACGTGCTCTTATCTTTTTTGGAGAAGGAAATGTGTGTGAGATCGAGAGAAAATCGGGGGATGGGGTTGATGTATAGGGAAGGTGTAGCAAGGTCCTTTAAAAAAAACCAAAAACCTCAGTACCAACCCATGTTATGGTATCTATCTATGTGTAGGTTTACACGCGGAGTAGTTTACACCTCGGCTCCGGTGCCTTCGGACACACCTGGATGCTTCGAGAACATATAGGCGGGACAAATGGGGGCACATAAACACACTTCAGGACTGACTCGACGGGAATAAACGAAAGGAATGGGCGAGCGTGACCCCGAGTAAGGTACTCAAAAGCGCGAATAAAGAGCCCGTTGGAAGTCTCCCAGTGTCCATTCGCGCCTTACTTTTCAGCCAGGCGAGGTATAAACGGTCAGGGCAAAGAGGGAGAAACGCGCGCCTTGCGGGTCTTCGCTTTTCCCGTTCCCATAGCCTTTTGGGAGCTGGTGAGTTTGTCCGGCCAGCTAAGCCTCCCTCTGCCGGGCTGAGAAAATGAGCGAGCGAGGCAACGATTTAGCAGCCAAACAACCTTTCACACGGGCTTCCTTAAACCCAGGTGAGCGGGGCTGACTAGACAGGCCTCCTTTCCTAATTTCACTGGCCGCAAAAGGACGTCCGTTTGGAGAAGAGGCGGTTTCCACCTGGTGCCCATAACTCGGAGCCTCTGGTCTGGTTTTGCAGAGGAAAAGGCGAGCATGAAAGAACGAATCCCCAAGGATTTTTTTTCTCCGTTGTCTTTAAGTGAAGTCAGTGAAAAATTTCTGCCCAGTATTTGTCGGGGCCATTATGGGAAGTTATCAAGAGATGTTCATCACAGGAGTCGGGGTGTATACTTTCCATATAGCATTATTTGTCAGTGAGTTAACCAACAGGGTGAGCCAAGCCATGGTTATATGTATTTCATAGCTTGATGTGACTTGTGAACCATTCATCTGAGATGAAACCAATGATCAACAAAAATAACGTGGCATTACAATGTGTTTTCATGGGTCTGAGGTCACTTGCTGTATCAGTCCTTTAATTCAGCTCTTGAGATCTATCCAATGGCTACCAAATCTTAGTTGCCAGTGCTGCCCTGACCTGGCTAATTAAATGTACTACGAAGAGCATATTTTGAAACACACAGCCAAATAAGCAGTGGTGTATATTTCACAACGTTCTTCCTAGGGTACAGATAGCTATACTTCCACCAGGAATATGCCAGTGATTGCTCAAGGCTGAATTGATTATGTAAATCAGGAAAGGAAGGGAAGTGGGATAAAGCTTACACATAGTGGCTTGATGTTAATAAGGAGAAAATGGTTATTTTCTGAAACAAGACTGTGTAAAACATGGACTAGCTCATAAGAAACTTGTTGATGTAAACTGCAAAATGGGGAAAATGCTAAAAGTTTCATCATGTGGTATAATAGTCTCACATAATTTTAACAGGTGTTCCACTTTTTTGCATTGTAGACTTCAAAGTGAGGTTTTATTGTGAAGTCACATTCGATGCTTTCAGAATAAATTTAGTATTACCACGAAAGGCAACCTAAGGAGTGCCATCTTTCTTTAGTCAATGTTTTTGGCAAAACACACAAGAAAATGGTAATTTGGAAAATCTATAAATGGAAGATAACACAAATGGGACAGTCCCATAACACAGAGATATAATGCATGGAAGCCAAATTTTATAATGGTTCTAAGTCATTTTTCTGTAAACCCCTTGTGTTTTCCTGGGAGTATGCAGTGGGAAAAGGAGGGGGAGGGGCGGAGGAGAGAGAGAGAGAATGAACAAATGTATCAGAGTTGGGAGTTGTTCACAAAAAGCACCCATGAAATATGTTTAGTAGGGTAAAAATGGATTTCTGTAGGGAGTTTCCAGAAAAGGCCTCAGTACTTGGTATAATGGACACCTAGACACTTTTTGTTAAAACCTTGTTTTTTTTTGTCACTGGTTCTTTTATCTTCTTTTTTTTTTGACATAACAAAATTCTTAAGAAAATATGAAGTTGGTATAGTTTTGTTTTACTGATGATGATAGGTGCTTGACTTGGCTGACAGCATCCTACAGTCCACTTTGCACAAGAGTGTTACGTTTTTAAAATATGCATTGCAACTAATATTCCAAAGCTGATGGGCTTTGCCTACCTCGTCTTTGAGATATCTTTGTTTTCAACATTGTCTATTTTTTTCCAAGAGGATGCAGATGCTAAAGAGCTATGAATTTAGCATCAAATGTTCCTATGTTGCAAATTCACCAAACTATCTGCACATTCCTTTGTCCTGGAGCATTTAAATTTGTGTGGTTGGAGAACGGAAATGGCTGGAGAATTATCACCATTACTTTTCATCTGGCTGTTTCCCCCCCCCCCCNTTCCCCCCCCCCCCCCTGGAAACATTGCTATTTTTCTAGGTTGCTTTCTTACCTATTATGCAAATAAATATTTTTAGTCTACTTCTAGGCTGTTTTTTTTAATGTGTAATTAAATTTAACTCATTCCTTGAGATTAATCTTTGTTGAAATGACTATTTTGCCATATATATTTGAATATCCAGATGTTATTTGACTTTTATTCAGAAATAAATTCCAAAATAAATTTTATAAAAGTCTGAGAGAATGAAGTCCACCCTGACAGTACTGTATAATTGAAAACAACATAAAATATAACATTGCACAAAGATTTTAATAACACTGATAGTACATCATACTTTGAGGAAAAATGAATAGGAATTTGCTATAAACGAAGTAAAATGAATAGGTATCACAAACATAGCTAGATTACAGATTGCTGTACAAAAGTTGTTATAAATACTCCACATCTAGAAAAAATAACACTCCACCTTTGAAATAGACATTTCCCTCACATATAAACAGTCTTTGTAGGAAAAAAAATTTCACAAATTTCTTTGCTAGCACCATTTTTTCCTCATTACAAAAATTTAACATGTAAATTACAAATCTAAATGGCATTTTCTCCATGATTCTGAAATAACATTGAGATAAAATATGAAAACATGTTAAATCAGCATAAGATATAACAATGACAGAAGATATAACAATGACATCTGTAGATGGAGTATCTTTTGGAAATGTTTGAACTCGGAATAAACCTTAGTTTAAAACAGCATTTTTATGTTGTATAATGTAATCCAAGTGGTTTTAATGTAATTTGGCAAATTCAATTTTTGCAAACAAAGCAATTCAGCTGCATACAATTTTAAGACTAGAATGCTTATAAAACTTTATAAAAATGATCCCTAATTTTGTTATGATTAAGACCAGTATTTAAAGTTAGTAATGTGCCATTTCAGAAGCATGGCACAAATTAGTGTTTATTGCTATCATGTTTTTCTACAAATATATTTTTCTTTGTCAAAGAATATTTTTACAACTTCTGTACAATATAATTCATGAAAGTGCAAATTAAGACTTTAAAAGTTACAACTGTTACAGGTATTGTGTTTTCTTTCTTTTCACAAGGATGCAGTCTCCTCTCTTCATTGTTTGATCACACCAAGATAGATGCTATGGTGAGTCTTAGCAACTCTCAATATATTTACTGATCTTATTTCGTTCTTCCATTAAGTGCTTCATCGCTATTGAATATCTTTAAACATTGTATGAGTTTGCACTGGATGAGAAGATATCATACAAAGAAACTGTCAAAGGTTCTGTGTGTTCTCTATCTCAAGAACTATGTAGAGACATTTCTTCATTATTTCCATTTTCTTGTCCTTCAACCTTGTTTTCACTGTTCTCCCCCTACCCAACAAAATATATCAGTTGCTATTAAATTTAATGAGAGTTCAAAGCAAACTTTAGACATCCTTTCTTTTTGAGAATCTTGTTTCATTTCCTCAGGTTGCTTCAATTTCTGTAACAATTTAAGAACAAGAGAATAAGAATTAGAAACACAATCTTTACAAAAATAAACAAAATTGTTAACCATACTATAAATGGTCAATTACTGGCTGTCTAACATTCATAGTAAGAAAAGAAATAGCTTGTCAAATACTTTTGGGCTTAATCCTCTATTATAATTAAATGCAATAATAAAGTCAATTTTGGGATAAATCATAGCTTTAATGATTCAACTCAGATAACCAGGACTCAATTTGCAAAACACCATTTACATTTTAAGTAGCTGATTCTGGAATCTGTACGTGTAAAGTATGTTTGAAATTTTCAGAGTAATTTACATTTCCATTCTTTTGCAATTATTTTTTAAGGACATCTTTGCCAAGAAAGCCAAATATTTATCTTTGTGAACTTCATTACATATGAATTTACAGACAGAAATTTTGGATAAGACTGATAGGTTAAGCCTTTCTAATATCATTGGAACATTTGAATATAAGACAAAAATATTTTGAATTCAGTGTTCTTAGGGATACCAAGTTTCTTTGGATGGCACCTTTTCAGTTTGCATAGAATCAGATTTTAATTAAAACTCCTTGCAAGATATTGAAATGTTGCTATTGTCTCTATTACATTATTGGTTTGAAAAACTGACATTCCAAACCAGTCCATATATGTTCACAAATATACCACACTGAGGCCAATGCATTTATAGCATGGGAATTAGATGCTGTGTTTTATATAAATTAAACACGTCCCCCTATTGGACTGAGTCAGAAATACTAGTCTATCAAATGTTTACACACAGATTGAAATATGTATCAGTTACTTCAGTGGCAAGAAAGTGACCTCTATTATTCAATTAACATAAAGAGATGTATTGTCTCTTTTAATAGGCTTTTGTATTGGGAACTTTTACACAGGAAGTCCCCAAGTTATAAACCTCTGGCTTACAAACAACTCCAAATTATGAACAGGCTACCAGCAGATGGCTGACTTGGCAATGAGTTCTGACCAAAATGGCAAACAGTGCTTTCCCCCAGCAAATTGAAGAATCACTGAAGCTGCATCATGAAGTAGTGTGTGCATTTTTAGGATATTGTGCAACCAGTTTCAATGGTTTCTGAAAGTACTGGGGGCGTGTTCAGTGGTTCCGTGGCTTGTGGAAGAACAGTATCTTCCATGTTCAGTCACATTGAGCTCCCATTTTTCTCTGCTCTGTAGCAAGACAAACGTTTGACAAAATAACCTGTTTTACCTTCAATTAATTCTTAACCTCGGGATTTAACTGTACCTTGAACTGGAGGAAAGAGAAAGTTCTACCCTCTTTCTCTCCCTCTCACACACCACATATAAACATACACGTAGCAGATGCTAATAAAACATGGTAAAAAAATAGTATCACCTTTTGCATATAAAACAAATAGATCTTTTTAAACTAAAATTATTTCCTAATAAAAGTAAGAACGGAAATTAAACTGAACTGATCCAATACCCTCAGACCAGAATCAATCAGATATTAGCTACATCTACTCTGTGAAGAGTTGCAAAAGGTACATAAAATAAGCACGAGACAATGAATCTGCACATTATATTAAAAACACAGCAGGACTGTACAATGCCAATTTCACCTTTTTGCTAGAAGAGTTTTTATCAGTTATTTTAGAAAAAGGTTTAGTAATAATGCAACCCCCCCCCAATTTTCTCATATAGTTTGCTCTTTCTAATCTTACGTTATCATATATGATAAACTTTAATATATTAGGGAATCTAGAGATATACACACTTGCTGTATCCATTGTTAAATGGGATGTGCTATTCATATAATAAAGGCAACTACATTCATTTGTCCTTTCAGTATTAGTGCCAGGAAGAAATGAATAGATCAATAAGCTACTGACAGTCCAAGAACAGACACTGTTACTTTATATTTGGTTCGCGAATGAAATGGCTGATTTAGGATCACCTGAGAATATAGATAATATTATACAGAGTATATCAAAGAAGAAAATATGGAATAGAGCAGCAAGCTTAAAAAAAAAGATTTTGTCTTTTGCTTGACTCTGTAAACAAAGACATAATGTACTAGCTCGATACACGTGCTTCATTACGAAACTATATGGTCGGGCTTACTTTTTGGAGAGGAAAATAAGGGGAAAAAATTGCCTCTGCCTACCAGCATCCATCGGCATTCATCTGGCTGGTGTCCTGTCAGTGTATGAGAGAGTTGAGGGCTGTTTGGAAAGTGAAACAGTGTTTGCTGTGTGAGCAAGAAGGAGA
>BHFT01012761.1:0-58922 GCA_004320025.1 Laticauda laticaudata
GTCAGAGTATATTCATTAACTGGCAGAGACATGGTTAACAAAGTAAGCATGGCAACAGACCAGCCAATGGGAGCTGAGAACCTGGGTGTGGTTTGACTCTGTGTGCTTTGCTGAGAATTGAAAGTGAAACTGACTAACCTGCTTGCTTGCTGAAACTGAGTTCTGGTCTGAGCCCTCTGGGCTGCTGCTGCTTGTGTTTTTGCTTTATGTTCCGTTGAAAGAATCTACAAATGGTCTTGTAAACAGTCATATTAATACATTTATAAAGAAGTTAATAATCCTGCTGAATCAGTCATCTGTGTTTTCTCTGGATGTGAATTTATCTCTTAACTCTCACAAAGTAGAGGGTCTCCCCTCAGCAAAGTCGGCTACAATGGGAATGCCAAGGGGGAAAAATAGCAGCATCGGACACAGTCAAGTAGAAGTGAAGCAGATTGAATAACCTCCAAAAGTGAAGTCCAAGTCTCAGGTAACAGATAATCAGAGTTGGAAGGGACATTGTAGATCATCTAGTCCAACCCTCCACTCAAGCGGGAGACCCTACACCATTTCTGACAGATGGCAGTCCAACCTCTTCTTGAAAGCCTCCAGTGATGAAGCTCCCACAACTTCTGAAGGCAACTTCTGTTCCCTTGGTTGATTGTGATCACTGTCAGAAAGTTCCTCCTTATTTCCAGATTGAATCTCTCTCCTTGTTCAGTTTCCATCCATTATTACTTGTCTGGCCTTCGGGTGCCTTGGAGAATAGCTTGACCCCTTCCTCCTCTCTGTGGCAGCCCCTCAAATATTGGAAGACCGCTATCCTGTCTCCCCTGGTTCTTCTCTTCCCTAGACCAGCCATGCCCAGTTCCTGTAACCGTTCTTCATATGTTTTAGTCTCCAGTCCCTTAATCATCCTGGTTGCTCTTCTCTGCACTCTTTCTAGAGTCTCAACATCTTTTCTGCAGTATGGTGACCAAAACTGGATGTGTGGTCTTACTAAGGCTTTATAGGGCGGTATTAGTACCTCTCTTGATTTTGGTTGTATCCAACCTGTCTGCAATAATTGGGGAGGGAGAAGGTCACACAGATGACTGAGAGGAGTCGAAAAAAAATCCTACCTCTCACCTAACAGCCAGAGCATGCCCTTTCCTGTCCACCTTTGCTCCCCGGGGCCAATCAGCCCTCTGTGGCTGCCTTATGAGGGTCAGGCCCCCTTTTCCTTTTCTCCAAAGGCTTTCTCCTTCTTAAAGCAAGGCTGGGCACCATGCCACAAAAGCAGCTGAATAATTCCTACCTCCCCCTCCACCAACCTCCTGCTGCATCAGGCAACGGGGAGGTTAGGAGGTAATCAAGCTTACAGATTAAGGCTCACCAAAGCTACAAGATCAGCACAGGTTGCGGTGTGTGTGTGTGTGTGTGTGTGTGTGTGTGTGTTTGGTGTTTATTAACTCTTGAAAGGACAAGAGGTTGCCGTACAGCCATAGCTCAAATGGAAAAAACAGAAACAGATGCACAGAGACATGGAGAATATCTGGGGGTCTGCAACCAAAGCCTTGGCCAGCAAATGGCTTGAAGGTCATGTTTATCAAACTGAAGGTACCATGAATGGAATTTAAAGGAACGGAACAGAACAGAAAATAACAGAACAGAGTAGAGTAGAATCGAATCGAATCTTTATTTGGAGTGGAGTGGAGTGGAAGGGAAGGGAAGAGAATCTTTATTGGGAATGGAAGGGAAGAGAAGAGGAGAGGAGAGGAGAGGAGAGGAGAGAGAAGGGAAGGGAAGGGAAGAGAACCTTTATTTGGAATGGAAGGGAAGGGAAGGGAAGGGAAGGGAAGAGAAGAGAAGAGAAGAGAAGAGAAGAGAAGAGAAGAGAAGAGAAGAGAAGAGAAGAGAAGAGAAGAGAAGAGAAGAGAAGACAAGAGAACCTTTATTGGGAATGGAATGGAATGGAATAGAACAGAACAGAATAGAATATTTATTGGGAATGGAATAGAATGGGATGGGATGGAATGGAATAGAATATTTATTGGGAATAAAATATAGAATATAGTAGAAAATAGACTATGCCCTAGAATCTGGAATCAAGAGGTTTGTCCTCACCACAGTCTTCATCTTCCCAGTTTGTAGGACATGGCCATTGGTTGAGGGTACTTTGATTTGGGTTTTTTGCGCTGAAACTAGAAGCATTTGAAATGTGGATTGACAGGTGGCTGCTATGCATAGGCTGGGTTGACAGAATCAGAAAGAGGAGGTGATAAGCCACCTGGGAATGCCAGGGCAAATCATCAAAACCATCAAAAAAAGCAAAAATGAGAATATTTCGGACATGTGATGTGACAGGTGGAAAAATATACCATACTTCACTTAATCCTCCAGGGAAAGATCGAAGGCAAACAAGGTCGAGGCAGAAGAAGAACCCCATGGCTTCAACATCAAAGGGATTGGTTTGGACAAAACTCAACAGCACTTTTTGCTCTTGATCAAAGTAGGATTGCCAACATGATCGCCAAGATCCAATGACGGATATGGCACAAGAAGAAGATGGAGTCTAAATTACTCTTTTTAAATCCATGAGTCAACACAGATAATCAGAGTAGGAAGGGACCTTGTAGGTCATCTGGTCCAACCCCCACCAAGTAGGAGATCCTACACCATTTCTGACAGATGGCAGTCCAATCTCTTTTTGAAAGTCTCAAGTGATGGCGCTCTCACAACTTCCAAGGGCAACTTCTGTTCCCCGGGTTGATTGTTCTCACTGTCAGAAAATTCCTCATTATTTCCAGCTTTGGGGGGTTGTCATACAGAAGAGGGGGTCAATTTATTCTCCAAAGCTCTCGAGGGCAGGAAAAGAAGTAACAATGGAAGGTCTTTATGGAGAGATCCAATCTAGAGCTAAGGAGATATTTCCAGGCAGTGAGAACAATTCATCAGTGGAACGATTTAGCTCCTGAACTTGTGGTGTGTCTAACACTGTAAGTCTATGGAGATTCTCATTCATCCAGATCGTAGTTGTTCCAAGGGTGCTTTTTTTTGAAGAGGCGACTGGGTGTTTTGGTTTTTCTTTGAAGACTTTTTGCTTCTCATCCAAGAAGCTTCTTCAGCTCTGATTGCAATCCTTCCATTCCCCACCATCCAGTCAGAGCTGAAGAAGATTCTTGGATGAGAAGCAAAACGTCTTCAAAGAAAAACCAGAATGTCCAGTTGCCTCTTGAAAAAAGCACCTTTGGGTCCAACACTGGAGGTTTTCAAGAAGAGATTGGACAGTCAATTGTCTGGAATAGTATTGGACCTTCAGCTGTAAGAGTGGGTTGGACTAGAAGACCTCCAAGGTTCCTTCCATCCCTTTTACTCTATGATTCATTTTCTTCACAGCTAAACATGGATAAAATATTCCAGTTGGTCTCAGCCAACTTCTTCTGTCGTCTATTATGTCTGTCTCTGTGTCTATTTGTGTGTCTCTGTTGAGATTGATCCAAGTTGTAATTCCACAATCTTAGAGGCATGAAGTTATGGAAGATGTTCCTACAACCTCAACTCCAAGGTTTCACCCTGGTGAATGCCTTACCAATATTCTCTAAATTTGGCATTCAGCTCAACGTCAATTCAGCCCCTAGAGAAAATGGAGCGCTTTCTCAGGATGAATTTACTTAACAATTCAAGGAGGAGCATTTTTTTTAAAGGGGAGGTGGGTGGGAGCACAAATGAAAGCAACTCAGCCTGGGCTTATCAAATACCCAACAGCTGTTTGCGGCATCACATTTTCCTCTAATTCATTACAGTGTTCTTGTTTTTAAAGATGCTGTAATGAAACAAAACAAAACAAAACCCAAACCAAATTAAAAATATTAGCACAGTTGAGAAAGTCCAGAAATATTTCACAAGAAGAGTTCTCCACTCCTCTACTCGTAGCAGAAGACCTTAGGCCACCAGACTTGAAATTCTAGACCAAGAAAACCTAGAACCACACCGCCTTCGGTCTGATCTAAGCATAGTGTATAAAATTATACATTGCAATGTCCTACCAGTCAGTGAATACTTCAGCTTCAACCATAACAACACAAGAGCAAACAATAGATACGAACTCAAAGTTAACCGCACCAAACTTGATTGTAGGAAATACGACTTCAGCAACAGAGTGGTCCATGTCTGGAATACTCTCTACCTGACTATGTGGTTTCTTCCCCAAACCCCAAAAACTTTAACCATAGACTGTCTACCATTGACCTCACTCCTTTCCTAAGAGGTCTGTAGGGGGTGTACATAAATGCACCAACGCGCCTATCGTCCCTGTCCTATTGACTCTTTTATATTTTTTTTACATGTATCCATGTATTCATAACTATGTATATGTACATACTCATTATCTTGTAAGCAATTGACAAATTAAAAAAAAAAATTAAAAAGTAAACAAAAAAAAAACCGAAGGCTCCTTTAGACCTAACTTGATCTGTTTGCAGAGGACAATCCATTTGGTAGTTCTTGCTGTCCCTGGCTAAAATGCAAGTCTCAGTGCATAGGTTCATATTTAAGGAGAGCTCGGGGCGGGGGGGGGGGGGAGAGAACCGGTGAAGGTGATGCTTGTTATTATGATTATTCCTATTCCCCACAAAACCATTGAGGATGTGATTTAAAACGTCCCTGACTAAATATAGACATAATCTATCTCTTTTAATTTCAACAAGGAGGTGTTTTTTCATTTCCAAGCCGGGGACCTGGGAAGCTTAAGCTGCTCAAGGCATCTGTCTGGCTACGGGGATCTTAATTTTTGCCTTATTCCGCGTCCACTTATTTGATTAAGCGAGCCCCAGCCTTAATGCGGATCCTTGGCAGGCGGAACCGAAGTTGATTATTCATAATCTGGGAATTAACACTTGGAATACGGGGGTCTGGTTCTGGTCACCAGGATACAAAGAAGATACCGAGGGCCCTTAAACAAAACAAACAAAGACCAAAAAAAAAAGGAATGCAGAGAAGGTGCAAGAGAGATGAGGAGGAGTCTGGAGGCTCAATCGTATGACGAACCCCGTTGCAGGAACTGGGTATGTCTGGTCTAAAGAAGGGAAGGGCCAGGAGGGACCTGATCGCAGTCTTCCAATATCTGAGGGGCTGCCCCAAAGAGGAGGGGGGTCAACGTCAATCAACAGTTGAGGGAGCGAGGAAGGTGTAGTCTATCCAAGAGAACGAGAGGGGCGAGCTGACAATAGTTTCCCAATATTCGTACTATATAGCCTCCAGAACCCTCATCTCCTTCCTTCCTTCTTTCTCTTTCTTTCTTTCTCCTTCCTTCATTTCTTGCTCCTTCCTTCTCTCTCCTTTCTTTCTTTCTTTCTTTCTTTCTTTCTTTCTTTCTTTCTTTCTTTCTCCTTCCATTTTTCTTGCTCTTTCCTTTCTTCCCTCTCTTTCTTTCTTTCCTTTCTTTTTCCTTCCTTCCCTTTCTTTCTTGCTCCTTCCCTTCCTTCCCACTCCTTTTTTACTCCTTCCTTCCTTTCCCTTCCTTCTTTCTTTCTCCCTCCTTCCTTCCCTCCCTCCCTCCTTTTTCTTTCATTCTTTCATTCATTTCTTTCCTGATTGACGTGGCCACCCGCTCGCTCTCAGTGACTCTGTACAGCTGACAAATCATCTTTGTTGCACTTCTCTGCATTCTTTCTAGAGTCTCGGCATCCTTTTGGTATCGTGATGACCAGAGACATATAAATTTTGCATTTTTCTTTGATGATGTCCAGAGATGCTCAGTTATGCTCAGATTTGCTCAACAGTGAGATGGGCAGCTGATAAATGTAATAAATAAACATCGGTAGTACTTGACTTTACAACCATTCATTCAGTGGGCGTTCAAAGGTACAGCGGCACTGAGAAAAGTGACTTACATCCATTTTTCACACTTGCGGCCACAGTCAGGTGATCAAAATTCAGAGGCTTGACAACTGCCTCGCATTCATGATGGTTGCAGTGCCCCAAGATCATGTGGTCCTTTTTTGTGTCCTTCTGAGAAGCAAAGTCAGTCGGAAAGACAGATTTACTGAATAACTATGTTACAGATAGTCCTCAACTTCCCACAGTTCATTTAGTGACGGTTCAAAGTTACAATGGCAATGAAAAAAGTGACATACAGCCATTTTCCCTAGTTATGACCTTTGTCACATAGGATCAGAATTCAGATGTTTGGCAACTGGTTCATACTTATGACCAGAGATGATATTCAGCTGGTTCTGACTGGTTCTGGAGAACTGGGAGCAGAAATTTTGAGTAGTTTAGAGAACCGGCAAATCCCACCTCTGACTGGCCCCGCCCCCATCTCTCCTCTGCCTCCCATTGAGTCCCAGCTGATAGGCTGGCTCTCCTTTGGTTGCCCTGCACAGGAGAATGGAGCTGGAAAGCAGGTTAGTGGGGTGGGGAGGGAAGGGGGATTTTGCAGTATCTTTCCCCGCCACGCCCACCAAGCCACACCCACCAAGCCACAACATGCCCACCAAGCCACACCCACCAAGCCACAACACACCCACCAAGCCGCACCCATCAAGCCATACCCACCAAACCAGTAATAAAAAATGTTTGAATCCCACCACTGCTTATGACCCAAAGTCATGTGATCACCTTTTGACAAACAAAGCCAGATTCCACTTAACAACCAGGTGACTAACTTATCAACGGTGGTGATTCACTGAACAACGGTGGCAAGAAATTTTGTGAAACTTAGCCAAACTCGCTTAATAACTGTCTCTCTTAGCTATATAAAGGTTGGTTTCCGGTGTGATGCAAAGTCGAGGACTATCTGTCCCACCTTAACAACGGCAGGGATTTGTTTCACAACTGCGACAAAAAAGGTCACACTTAGCCACAACCCCCCCCCCCCGATTGGGCTCAATTGTGGTCGTAAGCCAAGGTCAACCTGTATGTGACAACTGCGGAGATGAAAACGCTGGCAGCCTGCTTGAGTAATTCTCCAAGTTGCCTTAAATGGGTTTTGATCGAATTTTTCGCCAACGTGTTCTTTCCCGACAGTGAAAAGCTTCCGGTGAGAGACCGGCCTCAAAAGTTGCCAGCTTGAGATTATTTTGGACAACGTGGCGTTTTCTGTTGAACAAAAAAAGTACACCTTGGCCTTCCTTCAGGCAACTCTCCATCCCTGCGCCCATCCCATCCCACCCGATCGACATTGAGGCCCGGAGGATCGATAGAGAGAGTGAAGTCATGCTGATCTGTTGCAATGAAGGGAGAGGGCAATTCAGAGAAGCAATTAGCTGTGATCTGACAGCCCCGGTATGGCTTAGGGTAGCAGGTGGATTTATCCTTTTCAGAATAACCGAGTTGGAAGGGACCTTGGAGGTCTTCTAGTCCAACCCCTTGCTCATGCAGGAAACCCTACACCATTTCAGACAAAATGGCTGTCCCGATCTCTTCTTAAAATCCTCCAGTGATGGAGCCACCCACAACTTATGGTGGCAGGTAATTCCCCTGGTTAAATTGTCCTCACTGTTAGGAAGTTTCTCTTTATTTCACGGTTGGTTCTCTCTTTGATTTGTTTCCATCCGTTGCTTCTTGTCCAGCTTTCAGATGTCTATGGAGTTTCTAAGTCATCCAGCTCATGGTTGTCCCTGTGACCAAGGCTTCCGAGACCATAATTAAGCACATGCTTAGTCCAAACAACTCTTGTTTTATTTCAGTGCTGCGGATTATGTGCATTCCCAGCCCATAATGAGTCCCAAGCAGTCCCTCGAGATAAGCACCCACCTTTATTTCCTTTGAATTGCTGCCAACAACTAAAGTGCCAAATTAACTGTAAAAAACCAACCGAAGTACAAAGCCCACACAGAGCTTCCAGGTTTAATCCAAACAGAACGAACGACTTTGCTTCCTGCAAAGATTTTTCTACCTTTGCCTGTCCTTTATACCTTATGGGAGGGGCAATCACCTCCAAACCTTACTCCTGAGTCTTAGCTGTCATCTTTTGTCTTAGCTGCTCTTGCCTTCTAGCAGCTCTGCGCGTATGCGCCCTGGGAACAGGCTCCCTTTGTTCCTCAGCCTCACTGCTGTCAGATTCTGGAAGCTCCGGAGTCAGCACTCCACTCCCAGATGGTCCTGGCGCTATCTCTGCATCAGATGCAGGACCCTCGTCCGAGTCCTCTCCAGACTCCTGGACTGATCCCCTTTCTTCCCCAACTTCCGATTCCACTGCTGTCTGCACCGGCTGCTGGCGAATCACAACACAAAGCTGCTTTTTTCAAGAGGCAACTGGTCTTTCTGGTTTTTTTTCCTTTGAAGGCGTTTCTCTACTCATCCAAGAAGCTTCTTCAGCTCTGCTTTCAGGTGCTTTGCTGTTAATCTGTATCTGTATCTACTTTCTGACTAGCAAAGTCAATGTGGGTAAGCTGGATTCAACTTAACAACCGTGCTGCAAAATTAACCAAGCGCAGGGATCCACTTAACAACTTGTCTCGCAAGCCTTGGGCTCAATGGTGGCCGTAAGTAAGCCAAGGACGGCCTGTTATTTTCCCTTTCTCCCTATCTCCAAATGATTAACATCCCCCCCCTCCCCCAGCCCAGCCCTGTCAGCAAACATCTTAAGAGGCTGGCAAGGAGCGTTATTTATAATGAAGCTAGGGGTCCCCAAAGATTTTAATGAACCGGAGCTGACCTTGATCACTCATTCAGAGCCCCCCTCCCCCCCCCAATGCGATGCTTAGGGCTGGGCATTTCCCTCCCCTCCTGTCTTCTCCCCTAGCCCACCTTTGCTCTTGGGTTTATCAATTTCCTTTCTTGATCTTTCAAGCAAGTCGAGGCCTCTAATCTGCCAGCCAGATCTCTAAGCTGCCACCTTAATTAAATTACCCAAACGAAGAGACGGTGGAATGCAAGGGGGCTGGCTTGGAATAGCCCGGGAACAGAATGGATGGATTAATATGTATCTAAGGTATCATCGGCCTGGCCTTACTCTGCACTCCCTCCTTAGGTCCTTCTCTAGATGGGGGAAGAGAAATAAACCTCTTCCAGCCCGTAGAGGAAAAACTCCCACAAGTTTTTCTCCCAGGCCTTGATTGATTATTGCAAGGCATTTTTTTTAACACGCGCACAATGACTCAGGAAAATATTGTTTGCAGTTGGGAAATCTTCTTTTAGTGTAATTTCTCTCTTTCTCGCCTAATATAAAGGACCAAAAGAAAATAGTTGTCGCTCAAGGATGAAATGAGGAGTTCTTGGTGCTCTCTGAGCTTGTTTGGTTTTCTTGCCAATGTTTTAGGACCCAACTAGGTAACATCGGGATTACAACATAAAGAGTGCATTGATGATGTTACCTAGTTGGGTCATGAAATGCCTAAAAGAAAAGCAAGCTCAGAAAGCACCAAAGACCCCTCAATTCTCATTCTCCTTCTCCTCCTCCACCACCACCACCTCATCCCTTCTCGCAGTGATAATGCTATTTAGTTGGGTCATGAAACGTCTGCAAGAAAACAACCAAGCTTAAGAGAGCACCCACAACTCTCCTCCTCCTCCCTCTCCTCCTCCTCCTTCCCCCTTCTAGCACTGATAGTGTTACCTAGTTGGGTCATGAAACGTCTGCAAGAAAACAACCAAGCTCAGAAAAGCACCAGGGATCCCTACTATCAAAGCATTTTGAAATCTTCTGACCTTCTTGCTGGTCATAGGGTTATAGAAAAACTGGAAGGGACCTCAGAGGTCTTCTAGTCCAACTTGCTTAACAAATGTCTCGCTTAACAACAGAATTGTTGGGCTCAACTGTGGTCGTACGTCGAGGACTATCTGTATGTCTGAACCCCATAGCAATCCTAGGTATAAAACTCTGGGTCAGATTTCAAGCCCCCAGGGCTCCGAGTTTAAATTCTGGCTTTGCCAACCGAGCACTTCTCTTTTTATGCAGCGAAAGCTGTGTGGTCCAGGAAAAACCCTCTCAGATAATGTTTTAACACGTCTCCATCGATTGCATCCATCACAAATTCATGAGACCAGGAAGAGAGCGGGGAGTTTGGCAGGAGGCCCAAACTCTTCTGCCTTGCTTAAAGACAATGATTTGGTCTTGAAAGGTCTAATTGGAACCTCTGATCTCATTTTATTAAAGCCTGGTCTATCTTGTGCAAGGCAAATGTCGAAAACAGTAGTACCTCTCTTGGACTGAAGACTCCAGGCTTACAGAAAAGCCTGGGATCGGCAGAAAGAATCCTGATGTCATTTTATCAAATTCCCGTATTAATGATGCTTAGATGAAGAAATATATGGGCATCGGGTTACTTTTGCAGATCAAAATATGGGAACTGGTCTGGGCTAGCAGCTGGTCTTCTCAATTTACCAGTAACTCTCTCAGCTGCCTAAGCACATCAGAAGTGATAATATCTATCTATCTATCTGTCTATCTATGTATCCCTATTGTATCATCTGTCTGTCTGTCTGTCTGTCTGTCTGTCTGTCTGTCTATCTATCTATCTATCTATCTATCTATCTATCTATCTATCTATCTATCTTTCTATCTTTCTATCATATCTCGTACAACTTCAGCAACCGAGTGATCAATGCCTGGAATGCATTGACTGTTGTTACATCCTCAAACCCCCCCACCTTAAACTGTCCACTATTGACCTCACCCCATTCCTAAGAGGTCTTTAAAGGGAGTGTGCATGTGCACCATTGTGCCTACTGTCCCTGTCCTAGTGTCCCCATTTATTTGTACCTATTTCCTGTATTAATACTCATGTCTATTCTTATACCTATTATCTTGTAAGAAATTGAGAAATCAAATAAATAAATACATAAACAAATTAGATAGATAGATAGATAGATAGATAGATAGATAGATAGATAGATAGATAGATAGATAGATAGATAGATATAGATAAATATAGAGATAGAGATAGATATATACATACATGCATACATACAAACATACACACATAACATACATACATACATACATACAGACAGACAGACAGACACACACACACACACAGAATCGGATAGATTAACATTAAAACTAAGAAATAAAAAGGAGGCAGAATAATACGATTCGTGGAACAGATTCCACCAATGGTTGAAATCGAAAGGTGGGAGTTGGAACATGAAATAAGTATGCCAAATAGACCCAGAATGTGATACTATATATGTACTAAAATGAATACATTGGTCAAGAATAACTGTACAAAACTAGCAGTGTATAAAATAGTATGTACGTTCTTTGTTCTTTACTTTTAGTGTGTATGGCAAAGGAAACGCCCGGATTGTGACGCTGTGTTTGATATTTTTATATGTAAATAATAAAAAATATAAAATAGTTTATAATATTTTATAGAAAATATAAATATATATTCTATATAAAATACAACCAAAAAAATGAAAGTGGAAAAAAAAGGCACAGAAAAACAGGGACCCTGCCTTCCCACTGTCCCATCGGCTAAATGTCACAATTAGGAGAAGGGAAAAGAAAATGTAAGCAGTGGAAAAGTTTTGAGTCATAAAACTTGGATCAAGGAGTGGAGATATCTTTAGAGCTTCGTCTCTCATCGGCCCCAATTTTTCCTGAAAATGTTTGTTAGCCTGAGATGAATCTTTCCTCTTTTCCTACTGGACGTTTTCCAAATATGTTAAAATCCATTTAAACTCCTAAAACAGAGATCACCAAACTTGACCATTTTAAGACTTGTGGACTTCAACTCCCAGAATTTCTCAGCCAGCATATTCTGGGAGTTGAGGTCCACAAGTCTTAAAGTGGCCAAGTTTGGGGACCCCTGTTCTAAAAATGGCTCCAGGATAGGTTGTCCTCAACATAAGGACCACGATGGAGCTAAACAAGACAGTTGTTCAGGAAGCATTTGCTCCATTTTACAACCTTTCTCGCCACCGTGGTTAAGCGAATCGCAGCAGTCGTTAAGTCAGTCACACTGGTCATTAAGTGAATCAGGCTTCCCCGGTTGACTTTGCACGTAAGAAGGTCACCAATGGGGTTTGTACGGCCCTTGGGACACCATCGACATCAGAACTATGAGTCGGTTGGCAAATGGCTAAATTTTGATCACATGACTATGAGGTTGTCAGTGTGAAAAAGCCTGAAATACTTTTTTCAGTGGCCAGCATAACTTTGATTTTGGAGAATTGTGTTCGGTGCTGTCAGAATAACTAAATTCTTCAATAGAGGGAGTTCTCGACTTATGACCACAATGGAGCCCAACATTTCTGTTGCTAAGTGAGAAATTTGTTTAGGGAGTTTTGCTCCGTTTTACGATGTTTGCTAAGTGAATCACTGTAGTTCTGAAATTAGTCACTCTCAGGATTCCCTCCATTGAAATCATGAGTCTCGAGCCAAACGTCCAAAACTTACAAAGGATTTATTAGGAATTAACATGCCAGCACTGCCTGGGTGCAGCCAACTCTGAGATACAAAGTTCACTGTCACCTTTGACCCTGGTTTTACCTCCACCCCCTGGGTGTATTGTAATTCATCTTCTCCAATGGGACACATCCATAGCCCAGAGTCATCAATCATGCTCTCCAGTTAGATATTTGCCACAGCAGAAACTTCAATCACCTGGTTACTATCTTTGAAAACATTTATGGAATGCAGTTTGGGTTTGCAAGCTGCTGCACTGCTCCCCCCTCCCTCCCTTTCTGTTGACAATTCTAAAAAGACCATAGAAATATTTTATGAGTTGACACACATGGTTGTTAAGTGAATCAGGTTTCCCCACCGACTTTTGCTTGTCCAAAGGTCACAAAAGGGGATCTCGGAGACACTGCAACCATCATAAATGTGAGTCAGTTGTCAAGCATCCAAATGTAAACCCTGTGACTATGGGGATGCTGCAGTGGTGAAAAACGGTCCTAGTCACATTTTTTTTCAGTGCCGTTGTATCTTTGATGGTCACTAAATGAACTTTCGTAAGTCGAGGACCAGCCTGTAGGGAGGCTTTCATTTGCAGTCACTCTTGCTCTCCATCTCATTTTCTGGGAGGACTAAGGATGTGGAAACGGGCTGGTGGATGGGGCTGAGATATCCCATGAGGGGGCTAGTTGAAGTCAGTTTAATACCATGCTCGGATGGGTCAACGGTGGGTTAAATTTACCCCTTGGGAGTCAGTCAGTTGACTCACAACCGGCTAACCTCCCCCTGACCTAATTAAGCATGTTGTGGGAAGCAGACAATGGAAGCATCTGTGCATTTATAATTACCTGATGACATGCCTTGGCATCTCCAGAGGCTCCACGTGCCTCAGATCTAAACCCCAAAGCCAGGGGACATTTCCAGAAAAGAGCAGAAAGCCACCTAAAAACTGAGTATCCCTTTTGAAAACAGATAAGGGAGCTGAAAGGCATCACTCTGGTTTAAACCCAAAGGTCCTTTTTTCCAGGAGGCAACTGGACTTTCTTGGTTTTTCTTTGAAGGCATTTCACTTCTCTCCCAAGAAATTTAAATATATATATGTATCATTCCCCACCATCCAGTCAGAGCTGAAGGAGCTTCTTGGATGAGAAGTGAAACGTCTTCAAAGAAAAACCAGAAAGTCCAGTTGCCTCTTGAAAAAAGCACTTTGGGGACTCCAAGTGGCCTTCAGGACTCTAAAAGGATGCAAATGACCAGCTGTCTGCAAGGAGTGTAAATCCTTCCATTCCTCACTGAAATAATTTAGCCAAGGGGGAGGAGGAGGAAAGGAGGAGGAGGAGGAGGAGGAAGAGGAGAGGCTGTTTTCGTGTGAATAAACTGCAGTCTCTCCAGCTTTTATGTGGAGTTGCATCAAAGGCCAATGATAAATCAAATGAGATTTATCACGAGGATATGTGGGGCCTGACATGGGTGTGAACTCAGTCATAAGCCAGCTAGTTAATAATTGAATAAATGCATTTTCAATATGCAGACTTTGGGATTTCCTTTCCCCACCCCTAGGCTTTAGGGGAAAATATGCAAGACCATGGAACAGTAGTCAAATGCCTTAAAGAATACAGAATAACAGAGGCAAAAAGCACCTTGGAGGTCTTCTAGTCCAGCCCCCTGCTCTAGCAGGAGACCCTACACCATTTCAGACAAGTGGCAATCCATTCTCTTCTTAAAAACCTGCAGTGAAGGAGCACCCACAACTTCTGGTGGCAAGCTGTTCCATTGGTTAATAGTTCTCATTGTCAGGAAATTTCTCCTTAGTTCTAGGTTGCTTCTCTCCTTGATTGATTTCCATCCATTGTTTCTTGTCCTGCACTCTGTTGCTTTGGAGAGTAGCTTGACACCCTCTTCTTTGGGGCAGCCCCTCAAATACTGGAAGGCTGCTATCATGTCACCCCGGATTCCTTCTTTTTATTGTACTAGACATACCCAATTCCAACAACCATCCTTCATATCCTTTAACATCATCTTTGTTGCTCTTCTCTGCACTCTTTCTAGAGTCTCAGCATCTTGTTTCATTGTGATCAAAATTAGATGCATGATTCCAACTGTGGTTTTACCAAAGTAGTAGAAAGCTGTACTAACGGTGCATGTGACCCTGATATCTTATCCCTTTGTATCTTACCATAAACCAGCTCTAGTTTAATAATTCAATAACATGCATTTTCAACCTTCAGACTTTGGGGGTTGTTTCCTCCAAAGGGCTTTTGGAGGAAAGGTGCAAGACAATGGAACAGCAGTCAAACTCCACAAGAGAAAGGATGAATGGAATGGAATGGAATGGAATAGAATAGAATAGAATAGAATAGAATATTTATTGGGAATGGAGTGGAGTGAGTGGAGTAGAGTAGAATAGAGTAGGATATTTATTGGGAATGGAATGGAATGGAATGGATTGGAATAAAATAGCAATTAGAATATAATAGAATAAACAAGAGTTGAAAGGGACCTTGGAGGACTTCTAGTCCAACCCCCTGGGACTCAGTCAGGAAACCCTATACCATTTCAGACAAATGGTTCAATCTCTTCTGAAAAACCTCCAGCTTCTGGGGGCAAAGCTGTTCCACTGGTTAATTGTTCTGTCGGGAAATTTCTTCTCAGTTCCAGGTTGCTTCTCTCCTTGATGAGTTTCCTTTCATTGCTTCTTGTCCTTTCTGCCTATTTGGAGAATAGCTTGACCGTCTTTTCTTTGTGGCAACCCCTGAGAAGATTGCTACCTGGGTCTTTCTTTTCCTCAGACTAGACATACCCAATTCCAGCAATTGTATTTGAGCCACATCTTTCAATTGTCATCTTCGTTCTTCTTTCGAAGGCAATCGATGGGTCCCTTGAACATCGGAAAGCCGGGATTGACTTCTTCAATCCGCGAACAGCTGATGGGAGGAATTGGTGACACTCCCCCCCCCCAAGGCCTGGGAACCCGAACGGCTACCCATCTTGGACAGCTATAAAAGGGGATTAGACAAATCCACGGAGCAAAGGGCTACTCATGGCTGCCAGGGAGAATGGCAATATATCACCTTCGCAGGCAGGCAGACACCACTCAGAACCAGGTGCCAGGGAACCTAAGCGGGCCCTCCCGTCGTCTGGCTTGTCAGTTTCCCAGGGGCATCTTGTGGTCAGCTGCCATGGGAAACAGCAAAGTGCAACTGGATAGGCCTTTGCCTTGATCCAGGCATGGCTGGTGTTTTTCATCTTGCAATCGGTAATTTTGCGGTAGGGGCAGGGCTGGGCTGCTGGGGGTTTGCAGGGGTTCAGGAGAGCCCTTAGCTAAGATTCTGTGCATTTCGGAGAACCGCCAAATCCCACTCCTGGCTGGCCCTGCCCACCCCTCCCCTGTGATCCCAGGTGGCCTGTTTTGGCATGGGCCCATTTCTGGCTTCCAGAGAGCCTTTGGAGCCTGGGGAGGCCATTTTCACCCTCCTAGAGACTAGAGAAAATCCTCTGGAGCCTGCGGAGGGCAAAAACATCCCTGCCCCACTGTGGTGCAGGAGGCTGACTAGACCACGCCCACCATGGCCATGCCCACCGAACAACCCAGCAGAGAACCCCTTGCTAAAATTTTTGAAGCCCACCCAGGGGTGGGATTCTACCAGTTCACACCCATTCGCTAGAACCGGTTGTTACCATTCTGAGCAGTTTAGAGAACCAATTGTTAGAAGAAATTACTGGCCTGATCCTGTAAGGAAGGCAGGAAGGAAACATTCTGGTGTTGCTTACAGAAACTGCCTCTCCATTGACCCTTATTACATTCTTGGCAGGACTAGACTTCCTCTCTCAGGAACGTCTCTGGAGTTTTTTTCCCCTCCTTTGCTGGTACTTTGCTTGTGTGGAGTGACCATTTAAAGTTACAATGGCACTGAAAAAGTGACTTATGATGGTTTTTCACACTTACGACTGTTGCAGCATCCCCGCAGTCATGAGAGGCCAGGTGAGGAGATGCGTGCCTCGATGTGAGTGATGCTGAGTTGGCCACGTCCAGCCAATAACATGACCACCAAGCCATGCCTGCCAAGTAAGCCATGTCCACAGAACCGGTTGTTAAAAATTTGAATCCCACCCCTGAGCCCAATCCTGAGTAGAGATGATAGCAAAGCGAAGGGTCCTTGGCGCTCTCTGAGCTGGGTTGTTTCCTTGCAGATGTTTCATGACCCAACTAGGCAACATCATCAGGGCTAGAAGGGAGTTGGGTTTTGCTCCCTGTTTGCATACAGTGGCTAGAGCAAGAAACAACAGCCTAATCAAGGAGCTACCAAGAAGAAAACAACTCTCCCACAAATATTAACAGGGTAAATGAAGATATGTAAATAAAGAGCCAATTCCATTCCCTTCCAGCATGGATGATGTTCTCTAGTTGGGTCATGAAATGTCTGCAAGAAAAAAAACAAGCTCAGAGAGCTCCAAGGACCTCACAGTTCTCTTCCTCCTCTCCTCGAATCCCTCTCCCTTCTAAGCACTGACGATGTTATCTAGTTGGTTCATGAAATGTCTGTAAGGAAATCACTAAACTCAAAGAGCACCAAGGACCTTACAGTCCTCCTCTTCCTTCTCCCCACTCTGCATACTCCACTCCAGTGGTGGTATTCCACATTTTTTTCCCCACAGGTTCTATGAGATTGCGCTTTGCATATGCATGCTTGCTTCGCGTGCAGACAGACAGACAGCAAGAACTGAAATCCACCTCACTGGCCCTAATACTTTTATACTTCTGACGTTTTTGCACTCAATTCCCCCCCCCGTTTTTTTCAACCAAATTGTCCTTCTCTGAGATGCATTTGAAGGACTCTTTGGGGAAAGACCCAGGGAGGAGACGGAGCCTTGAAGCTGCTCCTTGCGTAAGGCCTAGAATTAGGGACACCCAACAAAACTGCTGAGACAATCACGACGGCCACAAAACAAGCGTATTTTACACGGCAGGCCATTCTGAATTCATGGAACCAGGATTGCAAGAGGCGATCATTAATTTAGAGCCTTGTTTCTCAAACCATGCTGGCTGAATGTCGAGGGAGGTTCTCAGTCATCCAGGTCATGGTTATCCCAAAGATGCTTTTTTCAAGAGACAATTGCACTTTCTGNAACCATGCTGGCTGGATGTCGAGGGAGGTTCTCAGTCATCCAGGTCATGGTTATCCCAAAGATGCTTTTTTCAAGAGACAATTGCACTTTCTGGTGTTCCTTTGAAGATGTTTCGCTTCTCATCCCAGAACCTTCTTCAGCTCTGACTGGATGATGGGGAATGGAAGCATTTGTAGTCCTTGCAGACAGCTGGTCATTTGCATCCTTTTAGAGGGTCGTTGAGGCCACTTGGAAGTTTATCTTTGTCTTCGGGGTCACCTGAGTGGTCCAAATGGATGTAGAGCCTTCTTGAAACTGCTGAAAGGTCTGTGTTGTAGAAGGCTCCACACCCCTTTTCACCACTCAGACAGAGACAAACCTCCAAGTGGCCTCAACGACCCTCTAAAAGGATGCAAATGACCAGCTGCCTGCAATGAGTGTAAATCCTTCCATTTTCCACCATCCAGTCAGAGCTGAAGAAGGTTCTTGGATGAGAAGGGAACCGTCTTCAAAGAAAAACCAGAAAGTCTAGCAGCCCCTTGAAGAAAAAAAAAACACCTTCAGGACATTTATCAACCACCTCGCTTAGCAATGGAAATTCTCGCCTCCATTGTAGTCATAAGTCGAGGACTATGTGCATTTTAAATATCCCAACGAATGAATGACAACCACAGTCCTGTTAGCATGTTTTAACTCCGGTCCCTTTATAAATTTGGTTCAGGGGGGAATCCGATGGAAATAAGGGGAGGAGGGGGTGAGGAGAAGAAAAAAAATCNGGGAGTCCGATGGAAATAAGGGGAGGAGGGGGTGAGGAGAGGAAAAAAAATCCCATGGGGGTGGGGGGCAGAAGGGAAAAGAAAGATAGGGAGAAAGGAGAGGGAGGGAGGAGAGAAGAGAGATGGGAAAATGCAGAAGTCCAGCAGCATAATTGGTTTCTAATGTGAACGCAGGAAATCAAGCGATTGAAGGAAAAGGGGAAGGGAAAAAATAAAAGGGCTTTTTTTTTGGCCCATGACGAGGGGGAAGCAGCGAAATTAAAACAGGAGTCATCTATGTAAACTGGATGTGAGGAGACAGAATCTTCCCCCACCGAGGGAGCCGTTGAAGGAGAAACATGGCCCGTTTGTGGCCACCGATAATACTTTCCATTCAATGGCATTTTTTTTTTTTTTTTGCAGCCTGCTGATTCATACGATTGCTGGCCGGCGCCCTGCTGGCGAGCCCCCTCCGCTGAAATCAAATCCACTCTCTTCGGTTATAAATTATAATGCTCTATAAACAACACTCCCAGTGGGAAAGGGGAGAGGGGATGAGAGAGGTGGGGGGGGGAGAGAGGGAGAGAGAGAGGAAGAGAGAGAGAGAGAAAAAAAGAAAGAAAGAAAGAAAGAAAGAGAGAGAGAGAGAAAGAGATGCTCAGTGTCTCCTCTGAGCAAGAAGAGGCCCAGTTGCCTGTCCCAAAAGGATTCTGGCCGTGATTTATAAACTGTTTGATGTTTTGGGAAGAGAAGAGCAGAGGAGAAGCTGGGATTATTGCAAGAGGAAGGGGGGAGGAGGGGGAAATGGAGAAGAGGAAGGAGGAAGAGAAGGAGGAGAGGAGGGAGAGGAAAAGGAAGGGGGAGGGGGAGGAGCAGGAGGAAGAGGAAAGAAGGGGAGGGAGAGGGGGAAGAGGAGAAGGAAGAGGGAGGAGCAGGAAGAAAAGGAGGAAGAAGAGAAGGAGGGTGAAAGAGGAGGAGGAAGAAGAGGGAGAAGTACTTTTGAAGAGGAACTTGGATAGCTGCATTCAAGGAAATGGAGAAACAAAATACAGGGAGTCCTCAACTTACAACCAGAGGTGGGATTCAGCCGGTTTGGACGAGTTCAGGCAAACCGGATGTTAAATTTACATGTGGTTCGTCAAACTGGTAGATGAACTGACCGGATGGCCTGGCCCACCCCTCCCCTCCCCGGAGTCCCCACGTGGCTCGTTTTGGATACAGGTAAGTGCAGGGTTCAAGTGGAGGCTCTGGGAGGGCCAAAAATGGGCCTCCTGGAAGTTCTGGAGAGCCTCTGGAGCCCCGGGGAAGGCAGTTATCGCCCTCTGAGAGTCTCAAGGGAAGCCTCCGGAGCCTGGGTAGGGTGGAAAACAGAAGTTCTGGTAGGCCACACCCACCATGGCCACGCCCACCCAGCAACCGGGCAGAGAACCGGTTGCTGGGATTTTTGAATCCTACCCCTGCTTCCAGCCATTCATTTAGCGACTGTTCCAAGTGACCCCGGCACTAAAAAAAAAGTGAGTTCAAGCAAATGTCCCAGGATAATGGTGCAGGATCCCCATTTGGAGCCGGAGCTGCAGCACAGGCCCTAAAGCTGAGAAGAACAAACTTTTCGTCCCGATCCTAAGAAAAGTGACTTTCAATCAATCCTCACACTTACAACCGTTAAAAGCAATTCTGAGAGTTGAAGTCCACGAATCATAAAGGGGCCATCGTTCCCCTCCCCGCCTTACCAGACTCTCTCCAGATGTGCTAATCCTCAGCCCTGCAAGTCTTGCCTATTCAACATGGCACAGGGGGTCCATGGCTTGGGGGGGGGGGGTTTCCCCTATCTTGCCTGGCACCAAAGTCTTTTCCTGGGATTGGATGGCATGACAAACGTCTTGTCATGTAAATGGAGCCCCCCCCCGCCTGATTCAGCCAAGACCCATGAAAGGAAAGGGAAATGGAAGGAGAGGGAAGAGAAGGATGGAAGGAAAGAAGGAAGGGGAAGAAAGAGAAAAGGAAAGAAGAAAGAAAGAAAGAAAGGATACCCTTGATGTCGCAATAAAATTTAACATGTTAACTTAAAAATAAATAAAGGAAACATTAAAAGATATTAAAGAGATAAATGCAAAGATAAATTAAGAGATAAATGAAACAGGATGCTCTGCGGTCCAGGTAATTTGAGTGGAAGGGTGGGGGGGAAGAGAGGCAGGAGAGGAGAAAGGAAAGAAGTGGGTTTACATTAATAAATGATTAAAGGCCTTAACGAGGGGCTATCGGGTTGAACAGGGGAGTGTCTACGCCAATCCACCTCTTCCCCTTCGCAGCAGCTTGTTCGCATTAGTGTGCAAGGCTGATCAATATGGTTTTCATTTGCCAATTTCCATACAGCATCTGGGCCGGGCTCGCCTGACCTAATGAAAGCAGGAGGCAAGCAGGAGTCACTGAAACATTTGTGAGCGCTCGTCTGTCGCCAGCACATAAATTCCGATTGCAGGGCTGCAGTCCCTCACACGCACCCATTGCATCCCCGCTCAGGAAGACGGAAGGAAACGGTCGGGCACATCTGATTTTTAGACACTTTGGCAACTAGGCCAGAGATTGGAGGCTATAGGACCTGTGGACTTCGATTCCCAGAATTCCTGAGCCATTGATTGGCAACTATGGTGACTTTATGACCGGCGGACTTCGACTCCCAGAATTCTCTACCCAGCATCGTTGCCCACCCTTGGCTCAAGAATTCTGGGAGTTGAAGTCCACAGGTCGTAATGCCATAGTTGCCCACCCAAGGTAGAACTTTATGGTCATAAAGTTACCAGAGTTGCCCACCTCAGCTCAGGAATTCTGGGAGTTGAAGTCCACAGGTCGCAATGCCACAGTTGCCCACCCAAGCTAGACCTTATTCATTCCCACACAACTGAATGCACCTTGTTCCTACAAAAAACCCCACACTCACAGAGCTATAATTGCAGGGTTTGCAGCAATTGAGTATACAATGACAAAGTCAAGTCAGCCTTGTCATACAGATGGGCCTCAACTTATAATCATTTCTTTAGGGACCGCTCAAAGTTACAACAGCACTGAAAAAAAAAGTTGTTGCTCACACTGATGACCATTGCAGCATATCTGTGCTGGCTGGGGAATTCTGTGAGTTGACATCCAAAAGTCTTAAAGTTCCCAAGGGTGGAAACACCCCTTCACCTGGTGTGGTAGCTGTGAAACCAATCACAATATCTCAGGGGCTGCGCCAAAGAAGAGGCAGTCAAGCTATTCTCCAAAGCACCTGAAGGCAGGACTAGAAAAAAAATGGATGGAAACGGATCAAGGAGAGAAGCAACCTGGAAATATTAGGAGAAATTTCCTGACAGTGAGAACAATTAATCAGTGGAACAACTTGCCTCCAGCTATTCTGGACGCTCCAACACTGGAAGTTTATAAGAAGAGACTGGACAGCCATTTGTCTGAAATGGTATTGGGTTTCCTGCCTAAGCAGGGGGTTGGACTAGAAGACCTCCAAGGTTCCTTCCAACTCGGTTATTCCATTCCATTCCATATTGCATTTCATTCCATTGCATTCTAAACACAGTTGTTAAGTGAATCTGGCTTCCCCATTGATTTTGCCTGTCAGAAGGTCTCAAAAAGGGGAATCACGTGACCCCGGGACACTGCAACCATCATAAATATGAGTCAGCTGCCAAGTGTCCGAATTTTGATCGCATGACCATGGGGATGTTTTTCACACTTAGGACCACCGTAGCATCCCCTTGGCCATGTGTCGTAAGTCACTTTTTTGAGTGCCGTTGTAACTTCGAACGGCTGCGTAAGCAATGGCTGTAAGTCAAGGACTGTCTGTCCTTCCCTAGAAATTTTTCACAAGCCATGTTGGAGTATAAATCAATCACCAAGGACCGAACCTAAGAGCTGCTGGACCATTTGAGCTTTGAGAGGACACCAAAGGAATGAACCTTCAACGTAGAAGCCAACCCTCCTGACCTTGAGAGAGAGAAGGGGAACCTCCAAAATAGGCTCTTCAGGCACGTTCATCTGAAAAGGTTACTGCACAACAAAGAGCCTCATTAGCCGGTCATGAGAACGGGACATGTTCTGACTTACAACAGTTCATTTAGTGACTGTTCAAAATAACAATGGCGCTGAAAAAAGTGACATACGGCCATTTTTCACAGTTAACAGATAATCAGAGTTGGTAGGGATCTTGTCAGTCATCTAGTCCAACCCCCTGCCCAAGCAGGACACCCTACACCATTTCTGACAGATTAGAGACCAATCTCTTCTTGAAGGTCTCAAGTGATGACGCTCCCACAACTTCCGAGGGCAACTTCTGTTCCATCGGTTGATTGTTCTCACAGTCAGAAAGTTTCTCCTTATTTCCATGTTGAATCTTCTCCTTGTTCAGTTTCCATCCATTATTCCTTGTCTGGCCTGCAGGTGCCTTCGAAAATAGCTTGACCCTTTCCTCCTCTCTGTGGCACCCCTCAAATATTGGAAGGCTGCTATCCTGTCTCCCCTGGTCCTTCTCTTCATTAGACTAGCCAGGCCGTTCATTGTATGTTTTAGTCTCCAGGCCGTCGATCATCTTCGATAGATTCAGATTAGCAGAGTTGGAAGGGACCTTGTAGGTCATCTAGTCCAACCCCCTGCCCAAGCGGGAGACCTTACATCATTTCTCATAAATGGGAGACCAGTCTCTTCTTGAAAGTCCAAGTGATGGCACTCCCACAACTTCAAAACGCAACGTCTGTTCCACGGGTTGATTGTTCTCACTGTCAGAAAGTTTCTCCTTATTTCCAGGTTGAATCTCTCCTTGATCAGCTTCCATCCATTATAGTTATGACCTTTGCAGCATCCCCCGTGGTCACGTGATCAATATTTACCCGCTTTGTCAAATGGTTAGTATTTATGACAGTTGCTGTGTCCCAGGGGCCACGGGATCCCCTTTCGCGACCTTTTGACAAGCAAAGTCAATGGGGGAAGCCAGATTCACTTAACAACTGTCTTACTAACTTATCAGCTGCAGTGATTCACTTAGCCATTGTGACAAGAAGGGTCGTAAAATGGGGCAAAAGTCATGTAACCAAGGTCTCATTGAACTGCAGTAAATTTTGGGCTCAATTGCAGTCATTAAGTCAAGGACTACCTATTCAGCTTCCGCAGAGAAAACAGCCTTTTGATCTCTGCAGAAGACTAGTAGGGCGCATCCAAGTAGCAGTCAGAAGACATGAAGAAAAACTCCTTAGTTGTCCAACGCGTGGAGAGACTGAATCATAATTTCAACAGGGGAGCGATGAGCATCCTAAACCAAGCCAAGTCTAAAACACTAGAGAATTATTGGAGGCCTGGCACTTAGACAAATGGGCCATCGACAGGCACAGGAGGTGAACAATAGTTACATATCATTGAAAACAGACAAGAGAAAGCCCCAAAGGAAATTAAAAAAAAACCCCAAATACCTCCTCACCAGCAATCAACATCCAGATGAAATTGGCTCCAAGATTAACATTGGATGAACAATTCAAGAAGTCAACTGTACCCCAATTAGGGAATTACCAAGTGAAACTAACAACCTGGAATGAAGGAGGAATTCCTTGACAAATGAGAACAATGAACCAGCGGAACAACTTGCCTCGAGGAGTTGTGGGTGTTCCATCACCCAAGGCTTTCAAGAAGAGACTAGACAGCCATTTGTCTGGAATGGTATAGGGTCTCCTGTTCAAGCAGGGGGTTGGACTAGAAGACCTCCAAGGTACCTTCCAACTCTGTTATTCTGTATGGCATGACATGGTATGGTGTTGTGTTGTGTATTCCACTCAGGAGTGGGATTCTACGGGTTCGGACCGGTTCTATAGAACCGGTTGTTACGATTCTGCGCGGTTCTGAGAACCGGCAAATCTTTCCCGTGGCTGGCCCCTCCTCTCTCCTCCCGCCCCTCCCCACTCAGTCAGTCCTTATCATGCATGCCTGACATCACTGACTGTATTCTCCCCCGCCCAATCGCTCCTTAAAGTATTTCTTTTTTTTTCTTCCTCCTGCCGATCAGCTGTTCCTACGATCAACTGTGCCGGGATCCCCCTCGCTGTCTTACTGCTTCACCCAGGAGGCTTCCCTGAGGCCCAGGAGGCAACAAGGGGCATGGAGGGGTAGCTGTGCCCCCCCTGCACTGATACACACACATCCCCTCCATATACCAACAATACCCCTGCTATACTCCAACAATGGCCCTGTTGTGATATGGGATCACCTAATTATAATGTCCATATAATATTTGGTTCAGGAAACCCGCAGATTTCTCTTTGTTTTCCAAAATCCCGTTGGGCTTCCTTTAAAACCCCTCCATCATTCTGTCGACAAATTGTCAACTTGGTCTTGAAACATCTTTCTAGACAACGTGTCAAAAGTCCCCTACAGAAGCTGATATCAAGATATTAATTAGTCCTCTCTAACACTTCTGTTTTTTTTTTTTTTAATTTGCTTTTTTCAATCCCTCAGCTAAATAAGAGGCCCGAAGATTTAACTCACAACGCACGCTGGCCACCTCAGCTTATTTAATGTGCTTTGGAGAGGACCTCAGATGTGTAATTGCCCATTGGCCCCACACAAAGAGTGGCCAGGATCCTGGAGATTTCGCCCAAGAAAGAAGGGATTTGGAGATTCCACATCAGAGAATTGTGCAGGATCAGTAAGTTGTCCATTTCTGGAAAAAATACAGTTAGTCCTCAACTTACAACGTTCAGTGACCATTCGAAGTTACAACAGTACCCCCAAAAAAGGGATTTGTGATCTTTTCCCACATGACCGTTGCAGCACCCCTGTGGTCACATGATGCTCAGAATTTGAATGCCAGGCAACTGACTCGCATTTATGACGGATGTAGTGCACCCAGGGCAGAGGTGGTGGTATTCAGCAGGTTTTGACCAGTTCTGGAGAACTGGTAGTGGACATTTTGAGTAGTTTGGAGAAAAGGCAAATACCACCTCTGACTGGCCCTGCCAACCCCATCTCTTCTCTGCCTCCCAGCTGATTGGCTGGGTCTCCTTTGGTTGCCTTGCAGAGGAGAACGGAGCTGGAAAGCAGGCTAGTGGGCTGGGGAGGGAAAGGGGATTTTTCAGTATCCTTCCCCTGCCACGCCCACCAAGCCATACCCACAGAATCGGTAGTAAAATAATTTGAATCCCACCACCGGCCCCAGGTGAGGGGATCCTCTTTTGCAACCTTCTCACAAGCAAAGTCAGTCACTTGACAATCATGTGACTAACTTAAACAACTGCAGTGACTCACCACTTCTTCTTATGCCAAAGAGTAAGAATTAAATTCCCAGCTTCCGAAAGTAGGCCAGACTGAAGCCATGCAGACTTTCCAAGATAGCTTGCAGATTAAGGTGGGATGGTGCTGGAAGAGACGTTGCGTAACTGATCTTCCAAATGTGAGAAATGAGTGGTCCAAACTTAATTTCTCCTCAGTTGCAGGTTGCTTCTCTCCTTGATTAGCGTCCATTCCATTGCTTCTTGTCCTGCCTTCAGGTGCTTTGGAGAATAGCTTGACTCCCTCTTCTTTGGGGCAGCCCCTCAAATATTGGAAATTTGGGAAGCCCAGAAACGGAAGCCCAGAAACACCCCTCCCAGCGGTGCAGGAGGCCGACTAGGCCACACCCACCATGGCCACGCCCACCCAGCAACCAGGCAGAGAACCCCTTGCTAAAATTTTTGAAGCCCACCCTGGCTGCTATCCTGTCTCCCCTGGCCCTTCTCTTCACCAGACTAGCCATGCCCAGTTCCTGTAACCATTCTTAATATATTTTATCCTCCAGTCCCCTAATCCTCTTTGTTGCTCTTCTCTGTGCTCTTTCTTGAGTCTCAACCTCCATTTTAGTATCACGGTGACCAAAGCTGGATGCCATATTCCAAGTATGGCCTTACCAAAGCATTATAAAATGGCATAGTAACACTTCCTTTGATCTTGATGCTATCCCTCTGCTGAGGCATCCCTAGAGTGCATTGGCTTTTTTGGCACATGCCAGAAGCACATTCAAATTCAACGGTGGGTCTGCCTCTTTCCTTCTTTTTTTTTTTAATCTGTTGTTGCGGGGAGTCTGGGGAGGAGGCTGTCGTGCTATTGATGGCATTCTCGGGGTTCCTCTGCGCTCCCCATCTCGAAGCCTGATGGAATCCATTGTTCAACTGGAAGGGAATCTGATTGTAAACCACACAGTTCAGTGACCCACCAGCCTTAATAAGGGGGCTGGAAACATCTCCCCCCTCCGCCTGCTTCTCATCTTCCCATATTGTGCATCCAACAAAGTGTTAATAGTCCTCCAAACATTCTCCCTTCACCAACCACCCCTCCTAGAAACATGTGTGTCCCCCTGCCGTCCCCCCCCCGAAATGGCCCTTGCAGCGGAAAACAAGAACTAGAGCAAACACTTTTGTGAATTAAGAGATCTCGCAAGCGTAAATTTGGTCAGGCTGCTCCTTTCCGTAGGCCAGAGGCTCGTCGGCTGCCCCAGGATGTGAACTGTCAGTTTGCATAGCTGGTGACGAGCCGCAGAGCCGTCAGTTTAAAAAAAAGAGAGAGAGAGAGAGAGAGAGAGAGAGGTGAAGACGCTCCCATTTAAAAAAAGAGAAGAGCTGGGAAAGGCTGGGGGAAGGCGGTTTGGGCAAAGGAAATTGTTAGGGGAGGAAGAGGAAGAGGAAAAGGGAAGAGAGGGAGAGGAAGAGGAAGGAGAAGGAAGGGGAAAACAGGAAGAGGAAAATGGGAGGAGGGAGAGGAGAAACAGGAAAAGACAGGAGGAGGAGGAGGGAGAACTGGAAGAAGAGGAAGAGAAAGAGGAAAATGCAGGAGGAAGTAGGTGGAGGAACGGGGGGACAGGAAAAAGAAAAAGGAGGAGGGAGAAGGGACACAGGAAGAGGCAGGAGAAGGAGGAGGAGGGAAGAGGAGGAAGAAGTGGAAGAGAAAAAAGGAGGAGGAAGTGGAAGAGGAAAATGGAGGAGGAAGAGGAAGGGGAAAATGGAGGAGGGAGAGGAAGAGAAGCAGGAAGGAGGAGGAGGGAGAGGGAGAACTGGAAGAGAAAGAGGAAAATGCAGGAAGAAATAGGTGGAGGAACAGGGGGAATGGGAAGAGGAACA
The DNA here is from genome assembly GCA_004320025.1 of Laticauda laticaudata. Taxonomy (NCBI): domain Eukaryota; kingdom Metazoa; phylum Chordata; class Lepidosauria; order Squamata; family Elapidae; genus Laticauda; species Laticauda laticaudata. The sequence continues at coordinate 27,288 of BHFT01012761.1, forward strand.
TGGAGTAGGAGAAAGGAGGAGGGAGAGGAAGAAGAGAAGCAGGAAAAGGCAGGAGGGGAAAGAGGAAGAACTGGAAGGAAGAAGAAGAGGAAAATGCAAGTGGAAATGGGTGGAAGAGTAGGAAGAAGAGGAAGAGAAAAAGGAAAATGCAGGAGGAAATAGGAGGAGGAGGAAGAGGGGAACAGGAAAAGGAAAATGGAGGAGGAAAAAGGAGGAGTAGGAGGAGCAGCAGGAAAGAGGAGAAGTAAAAAGTGGTAGAAGGAAAAAAAGGAAGAGGAACGGGGAGGGGGGAGAAAAAAGAGGTGGAAGAAAGGAGGAGGAGGAAGAGGAGGATTTAAACAAAGACAATACAAAACAAAAGCCGCTGCCATTTGGTGGTGAGGAGAGCCACAGTCACATCCCACACACATAAATACACACCCCGCAGGGAGAGAGAGAGAGAGAGAGAGAGAGAGAAAGAGAGAATTACGATAATGCTAAACATTTGACAGCTGGCCTGGAGTTGTTATCTTGGTCTCACTGTTGTTAGACCTGGAGTAAACGCTTCTGATAAGGAAGACGTTTGATTTCTCACTTCCAGGCCTTTTGAGTCTGCACAGCCCTGAGCGAAACGTGGTTGTTGTTTTTTGTTTTTTGTTTTTTTTAGCAGTCTCCAGATCATGGCCATTAAATGGGGGTTTGCAAGAGGGGGAGAGGAAGCTGCCCTGCCCTCCACCTCCGGAGCTCAACGCGGCTCTCAAGTCAGTCAGAAAAGGTACTCAGCTTGGTTTCCTGCTAGTGGTGAGCTGCAGCCAGTTCTGTGAACACGCAGGCAACATTCAATAAACACCCATTTGAACCTCTCCTGCTCACTTTCTAGTCCAGGAGTCGCCAACCTTTTGGAACCGAGGGACCACCATAATTTTAAATCCCGTGGACCAGAGACCCTGGGAAAATCCCCAAAAAAGTCTGCAGGAAAATTCCCCACCCCATTTTCCTACTGATTGATCGTTCTTTATTTGAAATTGCAGGATAATGTCTCTAGCTCCGTTCTTAGGGGGAAAGAGAGGGAGGGAGGGAGGGAGGGAGGGAGGGAGAGAGAGAGAGAGAGACTTTTGGCTTCGTGCAAGGAAAGCAGCAGAAGCAGAAGAAGTCTTTCTTTCTCTCCCAAAACCTGTGAGTCTTTGTAAGACTTGTCATGCTGGCGCAGCCTCTTGGAGCAGGAGGCCTTGCAGGGTCGCAAAGACTCATTTCTGGCACAGTTTGGGGAGAGAAAGAAAGACTTTTGCTGCTTTCCTTGTGGGCAGCCAAAAGCAGAAAAAGAAAGAAGCGGAAAGAAGCAGCCCAGTGGCCAGGCCAGGCGCATGGGATGAGTGGGGCAAGTTCCTCCCCTCCGTCTTTTCCCCCTCCCCTCAGTACCTCGTGTTGTTCGCAATGCAAGTGATGCAAGCCTTGTGTTCAGTGGGCTGTGTGGGTGGCTCAGCCTTGTGTTCCCACACAGCCTGGATTAATTGCTTTGGGGTTGACATTTCTCTGCGGACCACCAAAATTTTCTGATGGATCACCAGTGGTCCCCACCCAGGTTGGTGACCACTGTTCTAGCCTTCCCCGGTGAGTAGAACAGCTGAGGTGCGGTAATCCCACTTTGCTGTGCGAATCAGCTGAGCTGCAAAAGAAGGAAATGTAAGACAGGATAGGGTGGAAGGGTGGGCAGGGCCAGCTGATCATCAATCGGACCGGTTTGCTAGAACCGGTTAAACCGGCTGCATCCCACCACTGGCTTCAGCTCTTTTCCCCCAAATGTTGACAAACCACCTTTTCGGCAATTTGTCCATGCTTTGCAATGATGCACATTTGCATGGTGGGGAATATGGCTCCCATCATTACTATCTGGTTGACAGTATACAGTACATCCTTGGCTTATGAATCACAGTGGAGCCCCAAACTTCTGTTCCTAAGTGAGAGGGTTGTTAAGGGAGATTGGCCCCGTTATGTGACCTTTCTTGCCACAGCCGTTAAGCAAATCGGTTGTTAAATTAGTAAGATGCGTATTAAGTCAATCTTGCTGCTCTGTTGATTTTGCTGATCAGAAGGTTGGAAGAAGGAGATTGCATGACCCTGGGACATGGCAACTTGTAAATATGAATCAGTGGCCAAACATCTGAATTCTGATCAGACGACCACAGGAATGCAGCAAGGGTCGTAAGTGTGATAAATGGCTGTGAGACCCATTTTTCAGTACTATTGTAACTCTGAATGACCACTAAATGAACTGTTGTAAATAAAGGACTACCTGTAATTTAATCCTACTGGAGGATTGCAAGATGAGATTGGACAGCCATTTGTCTGAAATGGTATCGGGCCATGATGGCAAACCTATGGCAGGTGTGCCACATGTGGCACACAGAGCCATGTGTGCCAGCACGCGAGCAGCAGGCAAACTTACCTCACTACGTAGCCCCACAGCTGATTTTTCTGCTGGTTTGAGGCCTTTTTCGGCCTCCCAGAGCTTGGAAAAAGCCTCTGCAAGGCTTTGCAGGATGAATAATAGGGCCATTTTCTCACTTCCTGTAATACCAGAAGTGATAAAATAGGCATATTATTCATCCTGAAAAGCCTTGCAGAGGCTTTTTCCAAGGCTCTGGGAGGCCAAAAAAGGCCTCAAACCAGCAGAAAAATAAGCTGTGAGGAGCAGTGCAGGTAAGGGGTTGGCGGGGGGGCGCATGAACTTGTGTAGGAGGCAGGGGGGTGCATTGCATTCTGGGTGCTGGCACACGAGTGCATGGACCTAATTTTTGGCACAGGAGCCCGAAAAGCTTAGCCACCACTGGTGTAGGGTCTCCTGCTGGAGCAGGGGGCTTCATTGGAGGACCTCCAAGGTCCCTTCCAACCATATTATTTTATGTTCTATATTCCCTATAAGGAAGTGGTAATTCATTTGAGCAAAAAGTAGGATTTAATGCATTGCAGCTTCCTCACTGCCATGCCCAATTCAAAAAATGTAGACACTTATAAATTTGTGTCTGGTTTTATAACAAATTTATTTATTATGAAATTGTGTCTGGTTTTTGCATACAAAGAACGATTAACATTATGGTAAGTGCACTTTAAAATATCAACTGTTCAAATTTGCTACTAATCAGGATGATAACAGCATAACAGAATTGGGAGGGACCTTGTAGGTCATCTAGTCCAACCCCCTGCACAAGCAGGAGACCCTCTACCATTCCAGACAGATGGTTGTCCTTTATTTTCTTTACTGCATGGCATAGCATACACGGACTAGCAAAATAAATTAACATTTCAGCTAGATTAGTAGAAGCCAATAAATAAATGTTAAGTTCTATGTTCAAATATCAATGCGTATTATATTGTATTGTGTCCTTTCTGTTCTGTTCCATTCTAATTTCTATTCTATTCTGTTCTCTTCTGTCCTGTCCTGTTTTGTTCTAATTTCTATTCTATTCTATTCTATTCTATTCTATTCTAGTGTGCAGAAACAAAGGGAAACCCAGAAAAGCAAAGTACATTGCTTTTTAATTCTTTCTTTAATTGAGACATTCTAAGGGCCTTGACAAAATGCTTCAAAAAGAAATAAAAGTGCAAAAGTCTACAAAAACCAAGGAATTACAATGTGCAAAACTCTCGCTTGTGAATAATCAGAGAATATGTTAGCAGCAGTAAAGCTGAAGCTCCACAGATAAAGACTTGACTTGATTCCCTGGATGGAAAACTACATGAATTCCATGTGAGAGCAGATGTGCTTATAATAATATTTTTTTAAAAAATTTTTAAGAGAGTGAAAATACTTCAGGACTGTGGAATTTCACATGGCACCGCTGGGAGCTTTGGAGAAAATCTTTGCTCCAGTTACTCAAGGGGCCATTAATATCCCCCAGGAGTGGCAAATATGTTCAGAGGAAACACTGCAACATTAGCTGTAAAAGCTCATACTAGAATCAACATTCAACGGATGAAATGGAGTTGTCAAGCCGGGAGACAAAACTCAAGGGTGCAGCACCTGATTCACATTCAGGGATATTTTTATGGGGTCCTTGGTGATCCCTGAGCATGGTTGTTTTCTTGCAGTCGTTGAGTTACCCAACTAAGTAACACCATCAGTGCTAGCAGGGAGTGGGGATTGCTTTCTGTTTATCTATTAGTGGCTTGCTGTGTTGGTGGGAGCATTCTCGCTGGTTCCTTGGTCAGAGACGATAAAAGAGAAGATCTGTGGCTCAGGGTTGAACTATGGGGACCTTGGTGTTCTCTGAGCTTGGTGGTTTTCATGCAGACATTTCCTTACCACACTAAGCAATATCAGTGCTAGAAGGGAGGGAGGAAGGAGGAGGAGAACTGTGGGTTCCTTGGTGCTCTCTGAGCTGGGTTGTTTTCTTGTAAACATTTCATGATCTGTCTAGCTAACATCATCAGTGCCAGAAGGCAGTTGGGTGTGGGGGGAGGAGGAGGAGGAGAGGAGGAGGAAAACTGTGGGTTCATATTTCTATATATTAGTGGCTTGCCCTGTCAGTGATGGAGGGAGTACACTTGGTGGTTCCTTCATTGGACTGTTGTTAACTGTTAGTTTATTTGTCTGAGTTGGTGATTTCTTGATTGGGGTATCCTTTACATATTGAATGTTGGTCTAGTCTTAATCTTGGTGTTACTCTCGGCTCATCTGGGTGTTTATTGCTGATGAGGAAGTATTTCGGCCTTTCTGTTTCCTTTCCGGCTTTTTGATTGCCTCTTTTGAACAGTGTGTAGACATTGTTTATCTCTACATGCCTGTTGATGACCGATTTGTCTAAGTGCTAGGCTTCTATGAATTCTCTCATGTTTTTAGACTTGGCTTGGTCAAGGATGCTTACAGTTTCCCAGTTGAAACTATGGTGAAGTCTGTCCATGTATTGTACAATTTTACAAATACAAAATTTTCATTATGTCTTCTGACTGCTACTTGTTGTTTGTAGATGCACTCTGCTAATCTTCTACCTGTTTGTCCTCCACAGTGGCTGTTGCAGCTCTTACACTGTAGATGGTAGATGATTTTTTTTTTTCCTCCTGGTGCTACTGGGATTTTTGGCTTCTCTAAGATGCTTTGGAGGGTTTGACTTAGAGTAACTTTATTGTCACTTTGAAGGTACCCCAATCAGCATACATTAAAATGAAATTTCACTGCATACAGCTCTCAAAGGATATCCACCTCCAATATGCACTTACATAAACATGGCAAAATCAATAAATATCCCTGTGATCGCATGATCAAAATTTAGACACTTGACAACTGACTCATATTTATGAGTGGCACAGTGGTAAGAACGCAGTAAAGTAAAGGTTTCCCTCACACATCCGTGCTAGTTGTTTCTGGCTCTAGGGGACAGTGTGCTCATCTCCGTTACAAAGCTGAAGAGCCAGCGCTGTCCGATGGCGTCTCTGTGGTCATGTGACCGGCATGACTAAATGCCTGAAGATGCATGGAACGCTTTTCCCTTCCCACCAAAGCGGTCCCTGTTTTCCTACTTGCATTCTTTACCTGCTTTCAAACTGCTCGGTTGGCAGAGACCAGTAATGGGAGCTCACTCCGTTATGCGGCGCTGGGGATTTGAACCGCCAAACTGCCAACCTTTCTGATTGACAAGCTCAGCGTCTTAGCCATTGAGCCACTGCATCCCTATTATGATATACTATTATATAGCAGAATGCAGTACTGCAGGCTACTTCTGCTGGCTGCTGGCTGCCTGAAATTTGGCAGTTCAAATCCCACCAGGCTCAAAGTCGATTCAGCCTTCCCTCCTTCCAAGGTCAGTAAAATGAGGACCCAGATTGTTGGGGGGCAAGAGGCTGGCTTTTCAAACTTCTTAGAGAGGGCTGTCAAGCACTACAAAGCAATATATAGGTCTAAGTGCTGCTGCTATTGCTATAGTGGTTGCAGTGTCTTGGGGTCATCATGTGATCCCCATTTGCGACCTTCTGGCAAGCAACGTCAGCCAGGGAAGTACAATTGAAATGGGGCAAAACTTACTTAACTGCCCTTTCCCTTAGCAATGGAAATTTTGGGGCTCAATCGTAGCCGTAAGTCGGGGACCACCAGCAGATCCCTTTCTAATACATTCTGCCTTTCTCTCCTTCTTGGGTTATTTTGTTTTAATATGAAATAAGGGTATGAACCGATGTTGAACGGGAGACATTTCTCGGAACGCTTTCACCTTAGGTCAAACTTGTATTAAAACACTACTTGTCTGGGGTAAAACAACAGAGAAAGAGGAAAGGCTTCCGAGCATCTGGCCCCAATTACTCCTGACATCCTCATCCGAGAGAAGCAGGCGGACAAATTGGAGAGTTCATGAATGATGTCAAACTGGGGTGTGTATGTGTGTGTGTGTGTGTGTGTGTGAGAGAGAGAGAGAGAGAGAGAGAGAGAGANGAGAGAGAGAGAGAAAGAGACAGAGACAGAGACAGAGACAGAGAGAAATCCATACAGAGGAGAGAAGAAGACCAGCCCAAACTCCAAGAGAGGTTGGGCACAGCTTCCTTTTTCCTGTTAGAAAAGGGGAATGGAGGAAGGAGGAAATGGCAACCTTAGGTCATATTTCCATTTTTGGGAACCTTGTCCATTCACTTTGTGAATCCAATCCATACAAAGGGTCCTCTGCAGGTCTGCAGCCAGCCCATCACTACCATGCCACTAGCCAAATTCTGGACATATATGATTTGGGGATCAAGCTATTCTCCAAAGCACTTGAAGGACCCGGAGCAACCGGATGGAAAATAAGCAAGGAGAGAACCAACCAAGAACTAAGGAGAAATTTCTTGACAGTGTGAACAATTAATCAGTGGAAGGGCTTACCTCCAGAAGTTGTGGATGCTCCAACACTGGAGGTTTTTAAGAAGAGATTGGACAACCATTTGTGTGAAATGGTATAGGATCTCCTTGCCTGAGCAGAGAGGCTTGGATGAGAAGAATAGAATACAGAGAAACAAACTTGGAAGGGACCTTGGAGGTCTTCTAGTCCAACTCCCCTGCTCATGCAGGAGACCCTATACCAGTTCAGACAAATCGTCCAATCTCTTCTTTAAATCCTGCAGTGTTGGAGAATCCACAACTCCTCGAGGCAAGTTGTCCCACAGATCAATTGTTCTCACTGCATTAAATTTCTCCTTAATTCCAGGTTGCGTCTCTCCTTGGTCACTTTCCATCCGTTGCTTCTTGTCCTGCCTTCAACTGCTTTGGAGAATAACTTGATGCCCTCTTCTTCGTGGTGGCCCCTGAAATATTGAAACACCGCTATCTTATCCTTCTTTTCATCAGACTAGACATGCCCAATTCCAGCAACTGTTCTTTATAGGTTTTAGCCTCCAGCCCCTCAATAAATTCCAAAGATCTTGACAGACTTGAACAATGGGCCCTATCCAACAATATGAAATTTAACGTGGAGAAAAGCAAGGAAGGAAAACCTAGGCAGGAAAAAGGAAAGATATAAATACAGATTTGGCAAAACCGTTCCAGCAACGGTTTTTTGATGTATTAAGCTCCAGTTATTTTTTTGCCTGCCTCTTGTGGGTAACTAATAAGTAATACATCTTCAGAGTGACCAACTGGGTTAAATTTAGAGGAGGGGTGGGGTGGGGTTGGGAAGGAAAATATCTTTTGCTCTGTCAGCGGTTGTCAAAATGCCTCTCCCATATTAGACCATTAATGGGGCATTAAATCATGAGCTACCCAATGACCATCTTAAGCTTATATTTATTTTAAATTCATATTGCCGTAATGTTATCTAATTATATAAGGTCACCTCTGATAGAAAGGCAGAGGGATAAAACTTTCATGCAGGAGCAAACTGCTTGGTTATTATTAATTTGCAAACATAGATCAAGCTAAAGAAGACTATTCCATCTTAGTAAGGCCACACTTGGAATACTGCATCCAGTTTTGATTGCCACTAAGTAAAAAAAATATTGAGACTCTAGAAAGAATGCAGAGAAGAGCAACCAAGAGGATTAGGGGACAGGAGACTAAAACATAAAGAACGGTTGCTGGAATTGGGTAGATCTTGTTTGAGTAGAAGGACTAGGGGAGACATGATAGCAGTCTTCCAATATCTGAGGGGCTGCCCCATAGAAGAGGGGGGTCCACTTATTCTCCAAAGCACCTGAAGGCAGGACAAGAAGCAAAGGATGGAAACTAATCAAGGAGAGAAGCAACCTAGAAGTAAGGAGACATTTTCTGACAGTGAGAACAATTAATCAGTGGAACAACTTGCCTCCAAAAGTTGTGGCTGCTCCAATACTAAAAGTTTTCAAGAAAAGATTGGAAAGCTATAAAATTGTACAGGGGTTCTTGAACTAAAAGACCTCCAAGGTTCTTGCACACTGCTATGCTATGCTGTGCTGTGCTATGCTATGCTGTGCTATGCTGTGCTGTGCTATGCTATGCTGTGCTATGCTATGCTGTGCTGTGCTGTGCTGTGCTGTGCTGTGCTATGCTATGCTATGCTATGCTATGCTGTGCTGTGCTGTGCTGTGCTATGCTATGTTCTGCTGTGCTGTGCTGTGCTGTGCTGTGCTATGCTATGCTATGCTATGCTATGCTATGCTATGTTCTGCTGTGCTGTGCTGTGCTGTGCTGTGCTCTGTGCTATGCTATGCCACGCCACGCCACTCCATTCTTTATTCTATTCCATTCCATTTTACTCCACTCCTCTCCACTCCACTCTAAATGGAGCAAAGCTCACTTTACAAATTTCTCCCTTAGCAACTTAAATGTTGGGCTCCACTGTGCGGCCAGTGGCAGATTAAGGCTCACTGGTGCCCTAAGCACTGACAAATCTTGTTGCCATCTCCTTTGTACATACTGTACAAACCAAGCTATATTCTCAACTTTGGGATGCCCCCTTTGGGCCTGATGCCCTAAGCAGGTGTTTAGTCTACTTAATGGTTAATACACCACTGACTGTGGCTGTAAGTTGAGGACTATATGTACTTAAGGCCTGGCTCCTATCTTGATACACTCCCTTCCTCCTCCTTTCTTCCCACTTTCAGAGGAGCTAAAAGATAAAGGAAGCAAGAAATGGTCTTATTTCCTGTCAGCTAAGGCTAATGTGGTTATGCAAAATGCCCACAGCATCTCTGCAAACATCCTCCTGAGTTAGCCCATGGTGCTAACTCAGAGCAGAAATCTCTCTCTCTCTCTCTCATTCCAGGCCACTGCGGTGAAGTGACATTTACCTAATGCAGCTATAAATTTCCCAATAATTAGTCAGTGGCTGACAATGATGCTTTCTGACGAGAGCAACGATCAGGCCAGGCCGGCTGAAGAACGGGCTTTGCAGCACCCAAAACAACAGCGACGGAAAAGAAGAGGGAGAGGACGGGCACGACACACCCACGGAGAGAAAAGCTGGACGCCCAAACTCGGCTCTCTTCTAGCGCCTAGCAGGTCTCGTGGCTCAGAGCTAAAAGTTGGAAAGCCCTTTTTTGTTTTGTGAAGCGGAAGGGGAAGTGATCACTGCCTGCCTGGTTGCAAATTGGAAAGCGGATGATGGTGGGGAATGGTAGACTGCACCCATAGAAGAGACTATTTGGAGCCTGCGAGGTCTCTGGTGCTCTCTAAGTTTGGTTGTTTTCTTGCAGACGTTTTATGACCCAACTAAGTAATATCATCAGTGCTAGAAGGGAATGGGGGTTGCAATGTGGGGGAGGAGGATTGTGGGGCTCTTGGTGCTTTCTAATCTTAATTATTTTCTTGCAGACATTTCATCACCCAACTAGGTAACATCATCCATGCTAGAAGGGAATGGAGGTTGCAACGTGGAAGAGAAGGGAAGGAGGAGGAGGACGAAGAGGAGGAGGAGGAAGAGAATGATTGTTGGGCTCTGATGCTTTCTGAGCTTGGTTGTTTTCTTGCAGATGTTTTCTGACCTAACTAGGTGACATTATCAGTGCTAGAAAGGAATGGAGGCTGCAGTGTGGAGGAAAAGGGAAGGATGATGATGATGATGATGATGATGATTGTGGGGCTCTTGGAGCTCTCTAATCTTAGTTGCTTTCTTGCAGACATTTCATGACCCAACTTGGTAACATCAACAGTGGTAGAAGGGAATGAAGGTGGAAGCGAGGAGGAGGAAGAGGAGGAGGAGGAGGAAAGATAACGAAAAGCAGACAATTTCCTCACTTAGAGAACTGCTTCACTTTCCAAAGATATAAAACAAGTCCAGAAAAAAAATGGGATGTTTTTACAGTTCAAGCTGGCTCATGGTACCCACAATTTTCCACTTCTGACTCCAGCCAAAATGGAGGAAGAGAGGCAAAGCAGAATCCAGGACTGTGCCAATCAGCCCAAACGTCTTGCCAACTGAAGCTGTCAACTAAAGCAGCTGGAATGTTTGGCTGACTGCTCCACTGATCGAATGTTTGATTGGACATATGGGTTTGTTGCTATGGTTATCATTGAAAAATAACCCAAATTAGGTGTGGAGAATTAGGTATGAAAAGGCTAAGGCCTGGGTTGAGCATATGGTTGGGAAAAGGACCAAAGAGTAATGCCCCAAGAACCCCCAAGGAAGTTTAAAGAAGAGTTGAGAAAGACTGGAGCACACTTGGAATCCGGCATCCAGTTTTGGTCGCCACCATGTAAAAAAGATGTGGAGACTTTGGAAAGAGTGCAAAGAAGAACAACAAGGAGGATTGGGGGACTGGAGGCTAAAACATATGAAGAACTGTTGCAAGAACTGGGAGTGGCTAATTTAAGGGCTAATGTAATGGTAGAAGGACTGGGGGGGGGGGGGNGGGGGGGGGGGGGGACATGATAGCACTATTCCAATATCTCAGGGGCTGCCCCAAAGAAGAGGGAGTCAAGCTATTCTCCAAAGCACCTGAAGGCAGGGCAAGAAGCAATGCGGGGAGACTAATCAAGGAGAGAAGCAACCTGGAACTCAGGAGGAATTTCCTGGCAGTGAAAACAATTCATCAGTGGAACCACTTGCCTCCAGAAGTTGTGAATGCTCCAACACTGTTGGTTTGTGAGAAGAGATCAGGCAGCCTTTTGCCCTGAATGGTATAGGGTCTCCTGCTTGATCAGGGGGTTGGACTAGAAGACCTCCAAGGTCCTTTCCAGCTCTGTTATTCTGTTACAACCCTACTCTGTGTCAAAGAGCTGGAGAAGGCAACTGCCAAGGGTTAATTGCAGCCCTGCATGAAGAACAGTTAGCAAGTGAGAGTTAGAACACCCAGGAGGAAAAGGAAATTTTTTCCAATGCCATGAGAAATAAACAAGAAGAAAGTGTAAGGGGCCGGTGGGAAGGAATATTTCCCTTGGCCACCGCTTCTGCCACTCTACACTGAGGGAAAAAGGAAGGGCTCTGGGAAACGCCAGGCCTGAGATAGTTCTTGGTCCCACGAAAAGAGTTGTCACTCTTTTGGATCAGGGTGCCTTTTGTGCGTCTGGTCGCCCAGCCCCGAGCTACCATAAATGGATTTCTTGCACCCTGAGCCTGCAAATCGGCAGGCTTTGGGAAAGAACAAAAGCCAAAAAAGCAGAGGGAGGGAGGGAGGGAGGGAAGGGGGGGGGGAAAGGAAGGAAGATGTGAATGAAAAGAGAGGAAGGGAGGGAGAGGGAAGAAGGAAGGGAGAAAAGAAGGAAGATGGGAATGAAAGGGAAGGGAGGAAGAGGGAAGAAGGAAAATGGGAGGGAGGGGGGAAGGAAGGAAGGAGAAATGGAGGGAACGAGGGAGGGAATGAGGGAGGCAGGAAGGAAAGAAGGAAGATGGGAATGAAAGGGAAGGGAGGAAGAGGGAAGAAGGAAAATGGGAGGAAGGAAGGAAGGAAGGAAGGAAGGAAGGAAGGAAGGAAGGAAGGAAGGAAGGAAGGAAGGAAGGAGAAATGGAGGGAGGAAGGGAGGGAATGAGCGAGGGAGGGAGGAAGGAAGGAAAGGAGAAATGGAGGGAGGAAGGGAGGAGAAATGGAGGTAACAAGGAAGGAAGGAAAGGAGGGAGGGAGGGAGGAAGGAAGGGTGAAATGAATGGAGGGATGGATGAAGGAAGAGAGAGGGAGGGTGGCAGGAAGGATGGACTGTGTCAGAAAAACAAAGGGGTCACATGATCAAAATTTGGATGCTTGGCAACTGGCACGTAGTTATGACAGTGGCAATGTCCTCAGGTCATGTCATCATCTTTTGGGATCTTCTGACAAGCAGCTGCAAGGATCCACTTAACAATTGTGACAAGAAAGGTGGTAAAGTGAGGCAGAACTCACTTGACAATCATCTTACTCCGGAGACAGAAACGTTGGCCTCCCTCGTGGTCAGAAGTCGAGGATTATCTGTCTGACCAGAGTGCTCTTTTAGAAGCAGATCAGGAATCAGTTTTGAAGTGCCCAGAAAACATTCGGGGGGGAACGCAGCTAGTCCTCGACTTACAATGGTTTGTTTAGTGACCGTGTCAAAGTTACAACGGCACTGAAAAAGGTAACTCAGGGCCGTTTTTCACAGTTACGACCTTTGCAGCAGCCCCACGATCGCACGATCAAAATTCGGGTGCTTGACCACTGCTTCATATTTATGACTGTCTCACAAGCAAAACCAACAGGGGAAGCCAGATTCGCTTAACAACCGGGCCACTAAAATTGATCAACGGCAGCGACTCGCTTCACCACGGCACAGCAAGGAAGGCCATCCAATGGGGCAAAAGCCCCCTGAAAGCCATGCCCTCGCTTAACAACCGAACCTTGGGGATCAGCTGCAGTCGTTAAGTCGAGGACTAGACCTGTCATTGGCCTGTGCTGAAACCGCCAGAGCAGGAAAGGAAACTCGAGAGGAGAGGAGACTCTAGAAAGAGTGCAGAGAAGAGCAACCAGGATGATGAGGGGACTGGAGGCTAAAACATACGATGAATGGGTGCGGGAACTGGGCCTTGGTACTCTAGGGACGAGAAGGACCAGGGGAGACAGGAGAGCATCTTCCAATACTTGAGGGGCTGGTCCCAAAGAAGAGGGGGTCAAGCTATTCTCCAAAGCACCTGAAGGCAGAAGAAGCAATGGATGGAAACTAACCAAGGAGAGAACCAGCCTACAACTGAGGATAAATTTCCTAACAGTTAGAACAATTAATTAGTGGAACAATTTGCCTCCAGGAGTTGTAGATGTTCCAATCGACAGAGGCCGGGGGTTGGACTACTTCTGGAGGTTCCAGGAAAGGTTGAGACGATAAGATAAGATAAGATAAGATAAGATAAGATAAGATTTCTATTCTAAATGAAAGTGGAGGACGAAAGGACCTGGATTTTGGTACACAGAAGGTTTTGCAATCAAGAGGGAATGTTAAGAGGAAGGAGGATGAAACCCCTTCCGCAGCCCCCTTTCTGCCATAATTACGTTCCTTCACTTCAAAGAATTCCATGTTTTTCAGCATTCCTTTGGAAAAGAAAAAATAAAGAGAGAAAGAGAGCAAGAGAGCTTCTGTATCTTCTTCTTTTTAAAATTCATCTGGTCCTGCTCCACTTAAATGATCCTTTAATAAGGAAAGAGAAGGGGGGGGTAGGGGCAGGGGTTTGGGAGTGGTGGCTGATCCACAGTTCTTTGGCCTGCGATGCGTAAAACGTTCACAGCTCCAGGCAGAGGGGAGCTGATCCCCTGTCCAAAGAGGCTTTTTCCAAGGCGCTTCCTGCATAGCTCGGGCTTTGCGTGATGCATCGGCTGCCAGGCTTCCAAATCCCTTTCGTGGAAACTTTGGGCCCAAGCTCCGTGCCTCCTCCTCCTCCTCCTCGTTCCTCCTTTTCCTTCCCTCCCTCTTCCCTGGGTTTCCACCTTCGGCTTGATATCCGGAACTGACTTCGGAAGTGCTCTAATGGTTACCAAATTGTTGGGAGCCGCTTCAGCTTTTCCGAGTTCCAACATGTGCGGAGCACAAGAAACAGGCGGCAATCAGCCATCAACACTTGACCTTCTGACAGGCCCAGGAGTGGCTGGTTTTTTTTTTTTTCCTTTTTCTTCTTTTTTTCTCCAACCCCCCCCCCTTCTGACTTGGTGTCTCCCCAACCCCCATCTTAGTGTCTCCCCTCCCCCGAATAAGAAAGCTTTAACCGGATAGTGGCATGATGTAAATGCAAAATCATGTCAAGGAGCGGGTTAGCGAAGGTGCCGATTTCCAGATGTTTGACGAGACAGCAAAAGAAACTTGCAGAAAAGGGGTCAATAGTTTCTGCCAGAGGTTCTGCTGAAGAAAGAAAAGAAAAGAAAAGAAAATGGGGAGGGAGGAAAAAAATAGAGAGAGAAAGAAAAGAGGAAGTAAGAAAAGAGAAAGAAAAAAAGAAAAAAAGAAAAAGAAAGAAAACAGGGAGGGAGGAAAAGAGAGAGAGAACAAAAGAAAGAAAGAAAGGAGGGAGGGAGAGAGGAAAGAGAGAGAGAGAAAGAGAGAAAAGAGAAAGAAAAAGAAGGAAGGAAGGAAGGAAAGAAGAAAAAGAAAGAAAACAGGGAGGAAGGAAAAGAGAGAAAGAAAGAAGGGAGGGAGGAAAAGAGAGAAAGAAAGAAAAGAACAAAAGAGAGAGAGAAAGGAGGAAGGGAAGGAAGGGAAGTAAATAAGAAAATGAGAAAACAAGAACACAAAAAAGATAGAAAGAAAGAAAGAGCAAGAAAAAGGACAAAGGGAAGGAGGAAGGAAGAAAAAGAGAAGGGAGAGAGGAGGAAAGCAAAATAAAGTAATGGACGGTATAGTAAAAGGAAGGAAAGGAAACAAAAGGAAAGGAAAGGAAAAGAAAGGAAAGGAAGACACCCTTGGAGAAAAAGTGGGCTAGAGGAGAGAAACGAATTTGGACAAGCCTATTTGTTAGAAATGAAAAGGAGAGAGAGAACCTGCCATGTCAGGTTAAGTACAGACCTGGGCTTTAAAAGGACTAAACCTCCCTATGCCAGGAGAGCCGAACATGGACCGTGTCTACCGTTTCCCTTTCCTTAGGCCATTTCCATAGCTGAGTTTAATCTACATTTATCACAACAAGATTTTCCACATCTAAGGAGGAGGCCTGCAGGAAGGGTCTGGAGCAGATAAGCCGAACGGAAATGCTGCATTAAAAAAAGAAGAAGGGGAGGAAAAAAAAAAGAAGAAGAAGAAGGCGTAAAGCTAATTTTACTAGCTGCATTTCCCCTTCCTAAGTCAAAAATAAAATGCTCAGGCCCAGAAAGAGTTAAGAAAAGGACAAAATTATATGCCTTGCATGTTAAAGGTTAGAGGAATAATCAGTCATTTGAAGGGAAGGGGTGTGTGTGTGTGTGGAGAAAAACCCTTCCACTACATAAACATTTTTCCGGATGTAATTTCCAGTCCAAGGATACATTTCCCAGTAGAAATCAGCAGCTAAAAAGGAAATCATTTAGTCTCTTTAAGTGCCAAATTGTATGCTGACTTCCATCCCCCCTTCCCTTGGTCTGGCTCAGCTGGCTCAGTCGTGGTTGGGCTTCTGCAATCTTTCACCCAAAAACTGTATAAACACATCCTTAAAAAGGCAGACATAATCCTTGGGTGGGCCAATTTAGGTTGGATTATGAAAATACTTAAAATACAAAATCGTATAATCACTGTTGTCTTTTTGGGTTCGCTCTGAAGGGGGAGAGAATTGAAGAGAAGGGGGACGGACGGAGCCACTGCCTCAAAAATGAAGGGGGCCGCAGGCAGGCCAACCCGCTGTTCCAGAAAGTCTAAAAATAATTTTTACACACACACACACACACACTCAGCAAACTCTGCCTGACTCCCACAGCTGGGGGGCAGGATAAAAATATTGATTACCCTGTTTCCCCCAAAATACAACCTACCCTGAAAGTAAGTCCTAGCTTGATTTTTACATGTGTGCCCAATATAAGCCCTAATTCGGATCCCGCCCGCTCCAGAGAGCACAGGTAAAAATTAAGCTAGGGTGGGGATGGGGGGTATGTGGAGCTGCCCTACTACTTACCTTTGCTCACACCTGGACACCTGCCTTGCCGGCCCATTTCTTCTGCAGCCAGCAAGGTTTGCCTAAAAGCCTCTGTAGGTGATGACAAAGCTCCGGATCGATCCAGAGCTCTGTGATCGGCGGCAGAGGCCTTCAAAAAAGCCATTGACGCCTGCAGAAGAAGTTCCTGAAGGCCAGGGCAGTGAAAAGGAGGCCAGCGGGCAAACGCGTGCAAGTGAGGTTAGTCAGAGGACCACCTCCCCCCAAAATAAGACCTGGTGCCTTTTTTTTTTTTTTTTTTTNGTGCCTTTTTTTTTTTTTTGGTGGCAAAAAAAATATAAGACAGGGTCTTATTTTCAGGAAAACTCGGTACTTACACCGATGTTTCATTTTTCAGGCTAACAGACTCGCAAAACGTGCAAAATATGGCAGCAAAAGGCAACCCTTAATAAAAAAAAAAATCCTCCAAAGCAATAAAAGTCCTGTTCAGAGGTTGCAATTATTGTTGAATCCTATACATACTAATACACATAAGACAAAAATGGAGCGTTCGGTTATTAAACATTTGAGGCCCTTGGTACTCCTCTGAGCTGGGTGGTTTTCTTGCAGACGTTTCATGAGCCAACTAGGTAACATCCTCAGTGCTTAGGAGGGAGTGGGGTTTGTTCTCTGTTTATATACAGTTGGCTTGCCCTGTCAGTGTGGGAGGGAGGGAGAGAGAGAGGGATTTGGATGGACAGGCAGGAAGACAGAGGTTCCTTGGTGCTCTCTGATCTTGGCTGTTTTCTTGCAGACATTTCATGATCCAACTGGGATCGTGTCCTCAGTGCTAGAAGGCAGTGGGGTTTTCTTGTCCTATCAGATTAATATTAGACCAAAAACAAAGAAGTAAAACACTATCTGAGCAAGGAACTACCAGTTCAGACAAACAATTGAACACTAAACAACAGCTTGAACAAAGAAAACACCAAGAACTCTCCCACCAATGCTGACAGGCAAGCTGCTAGTATATAAACAGCAAGCAAACCTCATGCCTTTTTGCACAAGATAGGTCATGAAATGTCTGCAAGGAAACAACCAAGCTCAGAGGCTGCAAGGACTCCATACTCCCATCCCCACCCATCATCCATCCATCCATCATCAATATGTCTGTCTGTCTGTCTGTCTGTCTGTCTGTCTGTCTATCTATCTATCTATCTATCTATCTATCTATCTATCTATCTATCTATCTATCTATCTATCCATCTATTATTCATCTATACATCCATTCATTTAACTTGCATATAATAAAGTTGGCCCAGATGACCTACAAGGTCCCTTCCAACTCTTTTAATCTGTTAAACTTCCTGTTAATCAGAGCAAACCTCACTCCCTACCGACACTGATGATGCTACCTAGCTGGGTCATAAAACATCTGCAAGAAAACCACCAAGCTCAGAGAGCACCAAGGACCCCCTCAGTTCAACCCGAGCTACAAATATTCCCTTCCATCGGCATTAAACATTTCCTTTACTTAAAACTACAAAAACAATTAGCAGGGATATGACAGAAGGTTTAAACTGTGTCATGGAGGCCAGAAATGTCCTTTATATATATATACACGTATTTCCCCCCTCCAGCTGTTATTTATTTAAAAGGGGTTGAGGAAGAGAAGGTAAAAACCTAACAATCATGTGTGGCTCGGTCTCCTTAAGCTCTGGCTGCGGGAAAAACATTAACCCATGGTGTCTGAGATTTTATCGCAGCCACAATGTCCCACGTGTCTCCATGTCACTTCTAACATTTACCAGAATGCATGAAAGAGCTAAGTTGAAGCAACAGCTTTTTAATGGAGAAGGCCAGGATAGATGTAGGCAGGAAGACATACTTTGTGGTCCGGGCAATTAAAGAGCTCCTACCGCCTAGCAGTCACCGAATGGATTTTGCACTTTTGTTCTCTTTTAGGAAAAAAGAGAAGTCTGGGACTCCAGCAAAAGACAGTCCAAGGATTTCCCAAGGTTGATGCATCGGATTTGACAGAAGGCGCCAAGGTGCCTGGTGGCCTAAATTCCTGGCCACCTCTTGAGCCACATCTAAGTGGAGGCAAATCAATGGGGCCCTATCTGAGTATACCACGTACGCTCCTCTAATCCACTGCCATTCCAATCTATATTTTGAAGAAATAACCTTCAAAAAAAAGAAGAAGAAGAAGAAGAAGAAGAAGAAGAAGTTTGCGACACGTAATCCTCAACTTACAACTGCAATGGAGCTCCGGATTTCCTTTTCTAGCCAGGTGGTTGTTAAGTGAGTGAAGCGGCAACCAAAAAAGCCAATGCAATCCTAAGTTGCATTTACAGAGGGATACAATCAAGATCAAGGGAGGTATTAATACCACTCTATAAAGCCTTAACAGATAGCAGATAATCAGAGTTGGAAGGGACCTTGTAGGTCATCTAGTCCAACCCCCTGCCCAAGCAGGAGACCCTACACCATTTCTGACAGAAGACAGTCCAATCTCTTCCTGAAGGTCTCAAGTGATGAAGCTCCCACAACTTCTGTGGGCAACTTCTGTTCCATTGGTTGACTGTTCTCACTTAGTAAGCCCACACCTAGAATCCTGCATCCAGTTTTGGTCACCAAACTATAAAAAATATGTTGAGACTCTAGAAAAAGTACAGAGAAGAGCAACCAGGATGATTAGGGGACTGGAGGCTAAAGCATATGAAGAATGGTTACAGGAACTGAGCATGGCTAGTCTAGGGAAGAGAAGGACCAGGGGAGACAGGAGAGCATCTTCCAATATTTGAGGGGCTGCCACAGAGGAGGAGGGGGTCAAGATGTTCTCCAAAGCACCAGAAGGCCAGACAAGGAATAATGGATGGAAACTGAACGAGGAGAGAGATTCAACCTGGAAATAAGGAGAAACTTTCTGCCTGTGAGAACAATCAATCAATGGAACAGAAGTTGCCTTCAGAACTTGTGGGAGTTTCATCACTGAAGGCTTTAAAGAAGAGATTGGACTGCCCCCTGTCAGAAAGAGTGTAGGGTCTCCCACTTGGGGGGGGTTGGACTAGATGACCTACAAGGTCCCTTCCAACTGAGTTAAATCTTAAGGGAGTTGTTTTGACAATCACATCCTCCCCAAAAAACACTCCATGAGGCACTCCAGAGTTGCAAGAGAGAAAAAAAACCCCATGGTTTTGCAAGAGGAACGATTCACGCCTCTGGAAATATTTTGGCTGCTACCCTGGGTTTGGGGGAAGGTTAGGTAAACAGCCATTTTTTTTTGTTTTTTGGCAAAGATGGAACCATCTCCCCTCTAAAGCAAACAAATGCAATTTGAATTTATGGTTATCTTTAAAAAGCATCATCTGTTGGTGCCGTTTTTTTGGGGGGAAGCACTTCATTACAAGCCATACGTGCTTTTGGAGACAAGAGGGAAAGTCTCGTGGGTTTGTGCCTCAGCCTCGGAAAGATAAATTCTGTTTTTTCGTTTTGCCGCTGGAGTTTGGTTCACATATTCCCCACCCACCCCAACTCTTTGCAAAGCAGCTCAAAACACCAACTCCTGAAAGCCAAAAAAAAAAAAAAAGTGTATTCCACCAACATGTTTGCATGTGACTGATAAAAGAAAAACCTGGGCCTTTTAAAAAAATTTTTTTTATTTTTTATTTATTTTTTTCCTCTGATGGATAAAGTTATGGGAGAGATCGGAGAACCGGAGAGATCCTCCCTCCCTCCTCCCTTGGTCTTTGGGGAATCCAAGAATAAATTATCCTGATAAGATCTGGAAAAGTTGGGTTGGAAGTGAAAGAGGTTTTCACATCTGCGCCTTCTGCATCCCAGCCCTGGGAATAAAGCGTTTCGTGTTCCCTTCGCAGAAAAATGTGAGAAAATCTTCTCCTTCTTTTTTTGAATGGTTGGAGACGGCAGTTTTTGCTCATGTCTGCGCCTGGTTTTGGAGCCAAGGATGGAGGATTAAACTTGTAATAGACAAGGCGTTTTCCTCCTCGGTCTGCTTGCCAAGCTGGGCTAGAGGTGACGATGACCGCATACATTTTACGCCTATCCAGATATCCCAGAATAACACTAGAGGATAGTCTTCCCCAACCTGGTGCTCTCCAGGAATTTGGGGAAATTGTGGGAGGTGCAATAGCCACACTTTTGCCAGGTGGGTGACTTTGGGTCAATCACCAGGAGACTGTGAGTTCTAGTCCTGCCTTAGACATGAAAGACAGCTGGTAACTTTGGATCAATCACCAGAAAATGCTGAGTTTTAGGTATGAAAGCTGGCTGGGTGACTTTGGACCAACCACTAAGAGACTGTGAGTTCTAGTTCCGCCTCAGGCATGAAGATTGGCTAGATGACTTTGGGCCCATCAGTCTCTCTTGGCTCAACCCACCTCACAGGGCTGTTGTGGGGAAAATAGGAGGAGGAAAGTGTGTTGGATATGTTCACTGCCTGAATTTATTTGTAAAACATTAAAAGCAGGACGCAAATAAATAAATAAATAAATGAAATAACAATGGCTACTAAAAGCACTGGATTCCCCTTGCTAACCAGTGCAATCACATGATGCCACTTTTTATGTCCATTTAGTGACATATAATTCCAGCCTCAATTCCTGTTGTTAACTGAAAATGACCCACAATTTGTACTTTGTGAAAGAGAAAACCAAACTTCTTGGAATGAATGAAGGAATGAAAACTTTGATGGCACTGGAGACTTCCAAGAAGTGCTCCAGATTACAGGCAGTCCTCAAATTACAACCAATATTGAGCTCAAACTTTCAATTACTAAGTGAGACAATTGTTAAGTGAGTTTTGCTCCATTTTACGACCTTTCTTGCCACAGTTGTTAAGGGAATCACTGCAGTTCTTAAGTTAGTGATGCGGTTGTGAAGTGAACCTGGCTTCCCCGGATTGGCTTTGATTGTCGGAAGGACACAAAAGAGGATTACATGATCCCAGCAAACTGCAATGGTCATAAATATGAATCACCAAGTGTCTGAATTTTGATCATGTGATCAGGGAGATGCTGCAACAGTTGTAACTGTGAAAACTGGTCCTAAGTCATTTTTTTTCAGTGGTTTGTAACTTGAAATGGTCACTGAACAAATGATTGTAAGTCAAGGACTACTGCCTTGGACTTGGGGGTCAGACTAGAAGACCTCTGAAGTCCCTTCCAGGCCTTCAATTCTATGATCAGCAGGAATCTCAGAACTGGTTGCCAAACATCTTGAGTTTTGACCATGTGACCATGGGCAGCCTACAATGATTGTTAAGTGTGAAAAACGGTCATCATACATCACTTTTTTTGGTGCCATTGTAACTTTGGTCATTAAAGGAACTGCTATAAGTTGAAGACTTCCTGCATATTTCCTATATATATATTTATACTTATATATCCTGTTTCCCTGAAAATACGACCTACCCTGAAGGTAAGTCCTAGCTTGATTTTTACATGTGTGCCCAATATAAGGCCTACCCCCCCAAATAAGCCCTAATTAAGAGTGCACAGGTAAAAATTAAGCTCAGGTGGGGATGAGTGGGTGGAGCTACCCTACTACTAACCTTTGGACAGTTATAGCCAGGCCTCGCACACCCCGACACCTGCCTTGCCAGCCCATTTCTTCTGCAGCCAGCAAGGCTGGCAAGGTTTTCTGAAGGCCTCTGCAGCCGAGAACAGAGCTCCAGATTGATCAGGCCTTCAAGAAAGGGGGTAAAACCAGATAATTGGAAAAAGAAACTGGAACGCAACAGAGAAAGGAGGAATGAGTAAGAGAAAGGGTCAAAAAAATGATAGAAAATGGAATACAGTAAGGAAAGTAAGAGATGATGGTTGAAGATAGGAAGGATAAGGATTCCACATGAAGGGGTGTTTTATTAGTTAAGATATATAATTATTGATTTTGATAAATCTGGAATTAAAACTTTATCAATGGAATTATTATTAAAGATATATAAATATCAGTTAAAATAAAAATAAGGATTAATACTTTAATTGGAATAAATATGAAAACAAGATTTTTATTATAGGATTATTGTTTAAGATATATAATTGTTTATGGAATATACAAGAAATCAGTATAATAGTATGGGGAAGGAAATGCCATGTGGAATCTGATTGAGAACATATATGTACATAGTACATGGTAATAGATAAAAATGATTATATTGTCATTAGACTATATAATTTGTTAAATGAAAATAAGATAGAAAATATGATTTGTGTAATGCAATGAAATTAGAGAGGGAGGTTGTTGTTTTTTTAAAAATAAAATGGTGGCAAAATCAATATTAAAAAGGGAATAAATATTGGATAATATAAATGAAGATTAATTTATGAATGATTAATAGAATGATATAATTTGAAAAAAAATTGCAAATATGATGAATACAAGAATATATATTTAAAATTGAATGATATTAAGAATATAGAGATTGATATAAAGTAATATATGAGAATACTGAATGAAAAAATTGGTGATCGGTAATGATATGAAATAAGATAAGCAAGCTAATAGGAGGAATATGTAATTATAGTTATGTTTGATTTAAAATGTTAAAAAACCTTGAACCACACTGTTCACCCAAAGATGTATTTTAAGAAATTAAAAAAAAATATATTGGGGAGGGGAGTAAAGCCTTGCTGGCCACAGAAGAAGTTCCTGAAGGCCTCTGACAGCGAAAAGGAGGCTGGGGGAGAGTGTGTGAGAGAGAGAGAGAGAGAAAGAGATGATAAAGAAAGAGGTGAAGTGAGAGTGAAAGAGATTGAGGAGATAGATAGATAGATAGATAGATAGATAGATAGATAGATAGATAGATAGATAGATAGATAGATAGATAGACAGACAGACAGACAGACAGACAGACAGACAGACAGACAGACAGACAGACAGACAGACAGACAGTCTGATATAGAAATATCTACAATGGGCAACACCCCTCAGTCTTCATTTCTAAGCTTTTGTGCTCAGAAACAAAAGCAGCACATGCACTATCTTGCTGTAAGATGTTCAAGGGTCACCTTGAACTGTGAGATAGGTAGCAAATAAATTAGATAGGCAGATAATAGATGATAGATCCATAAGTAGGTAGGCAAATAGGTAGGTAGGCAGGCAGGCAGGTAGGCAAACAGACAGGCAGATAAAGTGACAGACAGAAGGCAGGCAGGCAGGTAACTAGACAGGCAGACAAACAGACCTGCAGGCAGGCAGGCAAGTCAGTCTACTGACTTGATAAGTCGATAAGTAGGCAAATAGCCAGCCAGCCGGTCAGACTTCCAGAGCAACTCAGAAGCTCTCTATCTCTCACATACAAAAGAGAAGGTGCCAAAAGAGTTGTTTAAAAAAAGGCCCTTGGTTTGTGTGTGTGTGTATATATATATGTCAATTCTCCTTTGGCCATTGAATCATCATCATCACCATCACCATCATCATTTGGACCTAAAACATGTGCAAACACACCTCCAGATATATAAATAAAAGGTTCTTTCAGATAGCTGTGCTTAGCTAAATGAGAGAAGCTAAAAAGGATGGATGGACAGATAGAAAGACCCAACCTGAGAGAGAAGCAAAGGGGCCAGATTGTTGCTTTCCTTCGTCATTCCAAAAAAGGCAGCCTTTCTTTTTCTTTTTTTTTATGATCATTCTTTCAATTTCTTTGTTGCTGACATCTCCTGGGTGCCTTCCCAATTTTAAGGAGTGCCCTTAATGAAAGGCGGCCATTATTTGGAAGTGAAGAAAGAGAAGGGAATTTGCCCGGCTCTTTCCCCATTGTGCAGGAAACCGTATTCGTGAGGGGTTAATCTGCTTTCCAAATGAATAAACAATGGGTCCCTCTGTCGCCACGGGAAGATATCATCTCCGCAGGGAGAGCCATCTCGAACAAATGGGGCTGGAGGAAATGACCCGCTGGAACCCCACACCTGGAAATCGCCCGGAGGACCCAGGTGAGGACGGAGATCAGAGTGGGTTTCATCGGTTGTACAAAAAAAGAGGGGAGATCCCCTCTGTCCTGCTTGATCGCTCAGGATCACAGGGGCTACGGCCCACAACAGAAGGGGGCCTGGGGTGGTGGTGTCCCATTCAGGAAAAAGAGGGCAGCTTTGAATCCAGGGCAGGGATGAATTAGGACTATATAGCTTATGGGTGTCCAAATCACCCAGCTGTCTTTCATACCTCCGGCAGGACTAGAATTCACAGTCTCCTAGGTTCTAGCTCAGCTGGGTGACTTTGGGCCAATCACCAGGAGACGGTGAGTTCTAGTTCCACCTTAGCCATGAAAGACAGCTGGGTGACCTTGGGTCAATCACCAGGAGATAGTGAATTATAGTCTTTTCTTAGCCATGAAAGACAGCTGGGTGACTTTGGGCCAATCACCAGGAGACGGTGAGTTCTAGTATCTCCAGAGGCACAAAAGCCAGCTGGATGACATTGGGCCAAAGTCACCCAGCCATCTTTAATAGGCTGCACTAGAATTCACAGTCTCCTGGTTTCAAGGAGCTCCTTTATTACCAGACCAAACCGGTTGTCCACCACCTAGCTGTCCTGTCAATACAGGTAGGCAAAATGCCCCCTTTGCTCTTTCACAGAAGGCTAAAAGAAAGAAAAATTCATAAATTCACATTTCCATGGGAAAGGGAGAAGAAGAAAGAGGAGGAGGAGGAGGGGGGGAGGAGGAGAAAAGATCGGCCGTCCACAACAGACAAAGGAAGGACCGAAGTGATTTGCCCTTCATGTAATTTTCATGAGCCCTCCACTGCGGCACGGCTGATTATTTAATGACTGCAATAGGTGTTAAAAAGTTTCTGCCACACGGGGAATGTATTATGAAACAGGAAGAGGCAAGTTAGAAGCACCAAGGTGAGATAATGGCCTTCTGCATCATTGGGCTGCCAACCCCGCTCAGCTTCAAGCCGGGCGGCTAGAGACTTACAAACCCTACATTCCTCGTAAAATATAGATAAAATGTTAAAATAAATGACAAACAGAGAAGTTGTCACCTTCCGGGAGATGGGAACGCCACGGCGGCCACCTCGAAAGCAGATGTTGCTCAACAGCAATTTATTTGCAGCATTGTACAGAATTTGATTTTGGTCCACTGGAAGACATTCAGCAGAAGGCAGGAGCAGAACTTTATGCAAAGTTTACCCCTTCAGGCTTGTGCCCGCAGGGAATGACATGGCTGAATGCGCCAGCATCAGAGAGTAGTCCTCGACGTACAACCACAACTGAGCCCAGAATTGATGCTGCTAAGTGAGACACTGGTTCAGTGAGCTTTACGATTTCCCTGTTTTACGACTTCACTGGCCACTTTGTGAAGTGAATCTGTTCTGACCCAAACCTGGTTCCAAGAGTGCAAACACGAGACAAGCTTTTACTGTTTCATTCACGAATCCTGTTTCTTCACAGATAAAAAAAATAGTTTCCAACTAATTAGCTCTGATAAGAAAGAGCCTTGCCAAGTTTTTTCAAGGCTGCCAAGAACACCAGATAAAGTTACTAAACAATAAATCAAAGTTTCCAAACACCAACTCAGATATTCCTCATGTCCATCAGACTTCAAGTATCAAACTCCTTTGCCTTCTGCAAAGAACTGCGGTTTTTCAGCTGGCTTTTATCTTCTCAGGGAGGAACCATTACCTTACTCCCGAGTTGCCCGTGCTGCTGCTGCTGCTCTTTCCTACAAGCAGCCCTGTGCACAGGTGCTGGGCACAGGCTCCTCAGGCTCCTCTTCATCACTGCTACCAGCCCCCACAATCTCTGAAGGCATCATTCCACTCCCTGATGGTCCTGGCCCCACCCCTGCATCCCATGCAGGCCCCTCATCTGAGTCCTCGCTCTCCAAGACCTCAGCCGTCCATCTGCTGGCTGGCGAACCACAACAGAATCACTGCGGTTGTTAAGTTAGTAACATGATTGTGAAGTGAATCTGGCTTCCCCCTTTGACTCTGCATGTCAGAAGGTCGCAAAAGGGGAACGCAGCATCCAAATGGCCATAAGTCACATTTTTGTCAGTGACGTTGTAACTTTGAACGGTCCCTACATGAACCGTTGTTAAGTTGAGGACAACCTGCAATTGATGCCATCCACCTGGCTTGGTTGCTGGCCTTTTTCCTCTTTCTTTCCTTTTGCTATCATGGTATTCTCGGGTGCTCCTTTTATTTTTACATCAATCTTTAAACACAGTGTTTTTTTCCTCCTGAGCCTATATGAATGCAGCCTGCTGCTTGCAACTCTTATTTATTTGTTTCACAATGTTTGTATACCAGAACAGTTCTTTAGGGGGAAAACGGTGTAGGAAGTTAAAACCTACTCCTCTCCTGGAAAAATGAAATATTTTGGGTTATATTAAAAAGGCAGAATATTTCCCCTAAAAGAGAAGTAGAAATTCAGAGAGGCAGGAACTCAGAGCCCCACCCCCACCTTTGTTAATGGGCCACTTAAGGCCTGGACCAATCTATTCTACATAACAAAGATCTACCTCCTTCAGGCAGAGCCATTTAATTGCCCTTCATTGCACCACCCACCACATTTCAACCAAACGTGTAGCTATGACCTCTGATAGCAACCAACCAGGATACTCTTCCTGTACCCCAGGAAGTTCAAAGCCAGGCACTCTCAGCATCTCTTCCCTTTTTGCTCAGGATCTCCGAGCCATGTGATCCTGTCTACCATTAAACCATCTTTCCAAACAGCCTCCATGTTTCCAGTGTCTTTCTTCCCACTTGGAACTGAATCCAGAAGGACATTTCTTCCAACATTTGGCTTTTTAAAAAGGTCAAAATGTGATTCATTCAAATGCACAAATCCATTATTTTAAGAATGATGATGATGATGATGATGATAATGATGTCATTGTCATTTAGAATACAACACGCCAGATATCACAGTTGTCGAAAACTGAATACAATTTATTGATAGCGCTGTACCGGGAGATGCCAGAGTTGAAGACAAAGAACTGGAAAAAAAAATCACAAAATATCGCAACCTGGCCATCGAAACTACGCGATTATGGATGAAACCTGTAACAGTGATAACCACTGTCATCGGGGTACTTCGTACCATGCCCAAGAATTTTACAAAATACATCAAGAAATGGCAGCTTCCTGCAATAACTCCAACGAAACATTCAAAAATGCGATTTGGAATATTGTACATTTTAAGAAGATACTTGGTTTGATACCTAGGATGCTGGCAGCAACCTGTATCAACCATCAGCACCAGTCAATGGTATTTCTGATGCATTTTTGAATGTTCAGTTGACAAAATGAATAAAAGATGATGATGATGAGTCCATAAAACTGGTGGGACCATGAAATAAAAAAGTCACAGAAAATGAAGCAGTTAAATTGCTCTGTGACTTCAGAATCCAGACAGACTGGCACCTGCCACGTAACACCCCGGATTTAACAGTTGTTCATAAGAAAGACAAAAATGTCTGGATAGGGAATGTGGCAGTGCCTGGAGGCAGCAGAAGAGAAGAGAAAGAACTGGAGAAGGTAACAAAAATACAAAGACTTACAAATAGAAATGGAACTACTGTGGCAAAGGCAAGCAAGGGTACATGGTTATCAATATCCGCGGAACCCACGTCACGGTTTTGTTGACCTCGTGGACTTGAACACCATCAGTGGCATTGATAAATTGGCCATCAATCAATTGCAAAAGGCAGCTTTACTTGGAACAGCTTCCATCCAGCAACGATATCTGTAACACCTTCAAACATCCAGATCTGCCTATTTCAGGTCCTCGATAAGGACTCGATAGGTAAACAAAAATGAGTCTGAACATACTGCGTGATGATCAGTAATAATATCTGTAACACCATCTAACATCCACATCTGCCTTTCCCAGATCCTCAGAAAGAACTTGATAGGGAGACAAAAATGCTAAACCCAGCCTGAACATGCAGCATACTGTGCCATCAACCATCATAATTTTTATTACGGCCACAGACCAGCGTCACTAATAAAAACCATGAAAGGATTTATATTCCTTGCACTCATCTGGTCATGAGCACTTTTTCTGAGAATCTTAGAAATCCTTCCATTCTCCATCATTCAGTCGGAACAGAAGCTTCTTGGACGAGAAGTGAAACATCTTCGAGCAAAAACAAAGAAAGCCCAGTTGCTGGAACAACCATGACCTGGATGATGGAGAATCTCCATAGACATTCTTATTTATTTTTATTTTTATTTATTTATTTAGCTTCAAGAATTATAAGATAACAGGTACAAGAATAAACACAGTTATGAATATATGAAATGGATATAAAGAAGAAAAATAAAAAGAAACAATAAAAAGAAACAATAGGACAGGGACGGTAGGCACATTGGTGCACTTATGCACGTCCCCTACAGACCTCTTAGGAAAGGGGTGAGGTCAATAGGAGAAAGTCTAAGGTTAAAATTTTTGGGGTTTGGGGAAGAAACTACGGAGTCAGGTAGAGTATTCCAGACACTGACCACTATGTTGCTGAAGTCGTATTTTCTGCAATCAAGTTTAACAGCTAACAGATAATCAGAATTGGAAGGGACCTTGTAGGTCATCTAGTCCAACCCCCTGCCCAAGCGGGAGACCCTACACCATTTCTGACAAATGGGAGTCCAATCTCTTCTTGAAAGTCTCAAGTGATGGTGCTTCAAAAACTTCTGAGGGCAACTTCTGTTCCATGAGTGGATTGCTCTCACTGTCAGAAAGTTTCTCCTTAGTTCCAGGCTAAATCTCTCCTTGTTCAGTTTCCATCCATAATTCCTTCTCTGGCCTTTAGGTGCTTTGGAGAACAGTTTGACCCCTTCCTCCTCTCTGTTGCAGTCCCTCAAATATTGGAAGACCTCTATCCTGTCTCCCCTGGTCCTTCTCTTCCCTAGACTAGCCAGGCCGTTCCTGTAAACGTTCTTCATATGCCTTAGTCTCCAGTCCCCTCATCATCCTGGTTGCTCTTCTCTGAACTTTTTCTAGAGTCTTGACATCTTTTTTATAATGTGGGGACCAAAACCAGATGCAGTACTCTTGGTGTGGTCTTACTAAGGCTTTATAGACTGGAATTAGTACTTCCCTTGATCTTGATTGTATCCCTCTGTTAATGCTACTTAGGATTGCATTAGCTTTTTTTGGCGGCAGCGGCTGCACACTGCTGGCTCCTGTTTAGCTGGTTGTCCACTAAGACTCCAAGATCCCTCTCCCAGTTATTGCTATTGAGCCTGGTTTCACCCAGTCTATAGGTGTACTTTTGGTTTTTCTTGCCTAAGTGTAGGACTTTACTTTTTGTTTGGTGTGGTTTACCTTGTATTTGTATCTATTGTGTGCTCTTGCATTGTTATGGTTGAAGCTGAAGTATTTATTGACAGGTAGGACACTGCAATGTATGATTTTATACACTATACTTAGATCAGACTGAAGGCAGAATAATTCTAGCTTTTCTAGGTCTAGAATTTCGAGTCTGGTGGCATAAGGTCTTCTGCAACGAGTAGAGAAGTGGAGAACTCTTCTTGTGAAATATTTCTGGACTTTCTCAACTGTGTTAATATCCAGATTGATGAGCTGTATTCGAGTATTGGTCTAGCAAATGTTTTGTATGCTCCAGTTAGTAGTGTAATATTACCGGAGAAAAAGCTACGTAGGATTAGGTTAACAACTCTTAATGTCTTTTTGGCTATATAGTTACAGTGGCTCGAGCACTTAGTCCTACATCCTACAAAATAAGTGGTTTTTAAAAGTTTTTAAAAATTTTAAAATGTACGTAAATAAGTCAGTGAGCAAACAAGTACCCGCATTCAGATCTACAGGATTCCTTTTTAATTGGATAATTGCCCAGAGGGAATCTGATCCAAAGCCAAATATGTGGGTAATCCAATATGCACCTTGGATCAAGCAGATTTGTTGCCAAAAAAAAAAATCCCCCCAACAACAATCAAGTGTTCGTCCCTGTCCATCAAACTCAGCTAGGTACCCCCACGGAGACAGCATTATTTTGTGAAAATAATATTTACACAGACCAACCCACATAAAAGGAAGCCTGTCTTGGGAGATACACACTGCAGATGAGACGCCAAGTCTTTAAAGAAATACAGAGTAAATGCCTGGTTTTGTAGTTTGTGCTTCTTACACGCTGGGAGCAAAAATGGAAAACTAGGGAAAGAGAGGAGGATAATCTGAAAGTAATCCTTTGGCTAGGTTTGTACAATTCACTTAACCCACAATTGTGATGTGTTAGGTTTCGGCTTAGTGATTTGTTTTGGTGTTAGCTAACATGGTTTGTAAACTACGGTAAACAGTCCATGACTTAATGAAGTAGGAAGGCAGCATTTTTTCCTACACCTAGTAGATTTAGAATAACTTTATTGTCATGTTGAATGTACTCTAATTGGCATACAGTAAAATGAAATTTCATTGTATACAGCTTTCAAAGGGTCTCCACCTCCAATATACACTACAAAAGCATGACAAAAAGAAAAAATAAATACAAAATTATGCATATACCCACATATATTATACAATAGAGAAACAACATAGTCTAATTCGGATGCATATGTATACATGGTGAGAAAGACGAATCTTGCGAGTTTACCAGACAGATGGCATAGGGAAGAAAGCAGATAGTAACTTACAAAGCCTTGCAAAGAGCCAGATTTAGCTCTGTATTAATTGCTCTGACCAACCATAATACTCTAAAGAGAAATGTTTGTTCTGGCAAGTGAGGTCAAATACATTTGAGGTAGAACAATTTTATTGTATATACTTGCTGCGAAACCAAGAATTTTATGCACCAAAATACTACTCCAAAATTGAGTTTAGCTTAACTGAGCACCTTTTAAAAGAACCTACATACAAGTAATCCTCGACATACAACCACAATTGAGCCCAAAATTTCTGTTGCTAGGTGAGTCAGCTGTTCAGTGGGTGTTGCCCCCTTTCTGGCCAGAGTTGTTAAGTGAATCACTGCAGTTGTTAAGTTAATAAGGCGGTTGTTAAGTGAATTGGGCTTCCTCATTGATTTTGCTTGTCAAAAAGTTGCAAAAGGGGATCACGTGATCCCCAAGACATTGCAATACTGTCATAAACATGAGTCACATGCCAAGTGGCTGAATTTTGATCATGTGACCATGGGGATGCTGCAACGGTTGTAAGTGTGAAAAATTGTCATAAGTTACTTTTTTCAGTGCCGTTGTAATTTTGAATGGTCACATCAGTTCCTGGTAAAACATTCACATCTGCCTATCCCAGGTCCTTGGGAAGAACTCGATAGGTGGATAAAAATGCTGAATCCAATCCAAATATCTGGCTGACTATGCAACAAACCATGATCGTAATAATAATGATGATGATGATGATGATGGACAAGAAGCAGAGGTCATGAGGAAGGGCCCCCACTGCAGCGAGGCAGGGCAGAACCAAAGGTAAATTTGTAAATCTTGGGGCAAAACATGTCCTCCTCGTACTGGAGACGTCTCCGTTTTGTAAAAAATTTAGGTTTATATGGGTAATCCACACCCCAAAGGTGCTTTTTCAGGAGGCAATTGGACTTTTCTTGTTTTTTTTCTTTTGAAGGCATTTCGCTTCTCATCCAAGAAACTTCTTCAGCTCTGACTAGATGGTGGGGAATGAAAGGATTTGTATTCTTTGCAGAGGAAAAACTGCAAGAACCATTTGCACTACTCAGGTGACCCTGAGGACACAGATAAACCTCCAAGTGCTTCAACAACCCTCTAAAAAAGAATGCAAATGACCAGCTTTTATTCAAGGAATATAAA